>JAOEHY010028973.1:131908-173001 GCA_025447955.1 Psilopsiagon aurifrons
CGACAATCTTTTTCCTCCACGATTCCAAAGGATTGCTCAATTAATTACTTCGAGACGGCATCTCGCAGCATGGCTGAGGAATAATGAACGAATCCTTGCGGCTCACATGCTGGTGGCCTGAAAAAAAAATGACTTTTAATCAGCTGAATGAGAGAGGAGCAAAGCCTATTGAACTTGAGCATAAGCACAGAGCCCAGAACAGCGCGAAGAGCAGAGCGTGGCTGTGGTCTCCTCAGTCTGGCCTGCGGCAGGAGCCTTCTCCAGAGCAGGTCCCTGGAGAAGTGCGGGCAGGGCAGTACCTTGTGCACATGGAGCTGATCTGAGACTGCTCGTCAGGCAGGTGAAATGGTTTGTAAAACATTACGGTTCTCTCTCTCCCACTCTGTCCTTTTTAAAGCCCCATTTTTCAAGCTCAGTGATTCCAATGAAAGCAATTTTCATATGTTCCCCCTCCTCCGCCAGTGCAAGAAAATGCACGACAAAACTTCAGCCCTACCTTGGTAGAAAAACATGAAGCAAAAGTTGTGCTTTCCCTCCAGTGGCATTATTTCCCTTTTAATTACAAACATTTTGGGACCAGCACTTTACTCTCTGTACAGCATTACACATGGAGATCATCAGAGTGCTTTCTATCCCCTACCTCAGTCTGAATGACAAGGAGTAGTAACAATTCCCATTCCATTTTCTGGTCCTGTTTCCGAGCAAGGTGGATGCAGGCTTCTATGAAGCACACAGCTGTTTGTTCCTACCTTTCCTCAAGGTCTCTAACAATAAGATCCTTTAACACCACCTTTCTCCACACTTCAAGCCCCTTTTCTTTTAACCATAACCTGCCATCAGAAACCACCTCCCATCTCTGTGTACCTATCTTGCTCCTGTTAGAGACTTCTGGGGTTTTTCATTACTTCACTGTATATTGTTAAGGCACAATTTACTAATATTTTGACAGCTAGCAACATGCTACTCACCCAGAAAATGCCTCAAACCCCCATATAATTCCACTTACAGATTGCATCCTCCTTAGTCTGATCAGTGAAATGGTATTTACTCACTACACCAGGCTAGTAGGAATTCTCTGCTTGGGGTGAATACTGTGCTTGGGGTGAATACTGTGAATTCTTTAGCAAAGAAATTGCCCATTCTTTGCTAACATTTCAACACCCTACGAACATTGACAGGTGTATGGATCGAAGTCGCCCAGCTTGTGACAACATTGTCACATTTTCCTCCTCTCAGAATTCCAGGAGACTTCTCTGTCAGCTCCAGTAAAGATCTGCAGCTGGCTCCCCTGATCACCGGTGAATCACCTGGCCCACACATCAAGCACTGCCTCCTCCAGGGTGGAATGCAGCATGAGACGTTATGCAAAAATCAATTAGTTGTATGGGCTGATTAAAAGCACTTCCTAGGGCAACAAGCTGCTTCTGCATCCCCCTTTTTTAGCAGGAAAGAAAGGATGAGTTTCTCCCCAAACTTACCAATACAAAGCAAACCTGCTAAAGCTGATCTCCACCTAACAAACGATAGCACTCCTGAAAGCCCTAGCCGTTTCACTCCAAGAACCAGCTGTGATCTTTCCAGTGTTTCTTGCACTGAGTGGGCGTGATAATACCAAGCCTTGGACCCCCAGTTTGAGAAATTGCCCGTATTGTCTGCAAGTGTCACAATCACATTCTCATCCACAATAAGTGGTGCATGGAGGAAATTCCTGGGGCCCTTCTAGCTCGCCACGGTCTGTCCCTTCTGTTTTGGCCATGCTTGATGTTGTACAAGGAGTACAAATGTGGCTTGATTGGATTAAGGCCTTTATTTCTGTGAGGTCTGCTACTATTCACAGAGGTTTAATTACATTTGTGACCTCCAAGTGGTCTGGGAATGTGTGTCAAGTCAGGCACATAGGAAAACTGATTCATTCTGCAAAAGCTTTGGATGTGGACAATGCCATTTGAATCTTTCATGACACTGATACCAAGAGAAGGGCCACAGCAATGCTTTTGCTTTGCCTCTAGGACAAAGGTTTGAGCTGGAAAGGTTCAGGAGTCCCTGTGAAGGCAAGAGTCTCTTTTTATTCTTTCCTAATTCTTACTGCTTAGTCAGTCCAGTTACACTGGGATAGTGAAACCCCTTCCAGTTACACTGGGATAGTGAAACCCCTTCTGAGACACTGCATCCCCCGGCACAACCTGTAGAGTGTTTTGCACTGGAGGACTTGGTACAGCCTCTCCCTTCCCTCACACCACAACCCTCAGACAGTGGTAACTCCCTTCCTCAGGGCAAACCCATCCATCACTGACTGTCCTCTCCATCTTCTACCTGCCCATGGACTCTGCTCTTCTCCAGTGCTTTGTGGAGCAAAAAAGGAGCAGCACAGGCTACATTCCATGCAATTAAGGTCTCCCTATTGCTGTAGATGAGAGGTGCAACAGACTCTGCAGTGGAGAGACACAAAGCAGAGCACAAAACCAGTCTTGTGGACTTTGGGGCCTCAGCACTAGTTATTTTGATAGATTGGGTAGGGCACACTTTTCAGATTGCAACCCTGGCATTGTCTAATTGCCTCGACCATCACTACTTGAAACACTGAGGGGGCACTGGCATGAGTTTGGCATATTCCAGTCAAGTACTTTGGAAGTAGTCTCCCACTTTGGCAGCAGGTGGTCTTCATATCTCAGCTGGAAAGACACTCTTTGCCTGGTGTCCTAGGGAGCTGATGGGTGACATGTGCTGTCCCTGACAGTGTGGTAAGGACTCTTCCAGCAACATGAATTTCAATAGCAGCAGATGCAGAACAGGGGTGTTGCTTCCAGGAAGATGGCAAGAAGCCTGTCCTTTCCAAGGAGGCATCTCTTTGAATGGAAGAGACTACACACAGCAGATGTGTCTCAGGGAGGAAGTGAGGGAGATTGTACCTCAGCATGTCATCACCTGAAAGGGTGGAAGGGTTATAGACAGAGTCTATAACACACATCTGTCATTGAGTGAAATAGCATGTCTGAGAAAAACAGACCAGATTTTGAGAATGTAAGCACTCCACCAGGTCTGAAGTAGAAGCAAGAAGTCTCACCAAGGTAAATATGGATGAGGGCAATTTGGTTTACGCTAATCTGCAGGAGAATCTGAAAGATAATGTATCTGGTATCCGCAGGGGAAGCTGGGGGAAGGAGGTAACAATAATAAGGTGGAGGAGACCAGCCTGACAGGAGGTAGCTCATCTTTCATTCCTCTCCTTAGGGTCCAAGGCCAGGAAGGCCCTTCCTCATGCTGAGGAGGAATAGGGCTACATCCTCCCCATCAACCTGCAGACCTCTCCCAGGACAGCTCACACATGGAGAGAACCGCAGGATGCTGGGGTGGCTTTGCCTTTGATCCAATAGGTATTTACAGTATTTCAGACAAGGGCCAAGTGAAGATAAGACCTGTTTTGGCATACAGTAGCAAGTCAGTTAGTACTGGAAGACAGTCACAGTGCAGAGGGTAAAGGAGGAAATACGAAAGGGATGCCATGATGGTGAAGGAGGGAAGCAGAAGATGAGGAAATAAAAGAGCTGGGAAAGACAGGGAATGACTGACAAAAGCACACTGGAGGGGGATGAGAGAGAGCAGAGGGAGCTGTAAGTGGCTGACAGATTGGGGAACGCTCTGTAGGTAGCAAAAGAAAATGATAGAAAAGAGAGCACACTTTTCTAGGAGAGGGGGAAAGATAACACTGCTAAGAGAGACCTCGTAAATACTGAAAGGAGTGAGGGGAAGAAACCTAAGCAATGATCCCACCAAAGCAAGGCTCCTCTCTGGTCTGCCACAGCAGAAATGGGTTTTTTTTGACAAAACTGGTTCAAGGATCCAGAAGGAGCAGCCTAATCACAGGAAACAGCTAAAATTCTATAGACAGTATATAATGAAAAGTCTATAATGAAAGGCAAGAGAACCCTGAAAAGAAGCCCTGAGAGGTTCCAACTGAAGTATTTCCAAATAGGGTAAGATTGACGATCAAAAAGACCTTTTCCCAAATGTAGATAAATATGCTGAAAATACACCATCCAGAGCAATAACACAGTGTGCAAAACAGCAAAGGACACTGTACAGTTTCAAAACATGGTCTTATATGTGCAGGAAGCCCCTGGGCAGATTTCTTGTTCCAGCTTCTTTGAACATTCCTGGAATTACAGGAAGAGAACATGGACAAGTATCATCTCATTAGAAGGCATTTGGGATGTGCATCTCTCATAAGGATGAATTAAAGCCTTGGAGATGAAATTGCCTGCTATCCCCAGGCACACACTGAAGAACATCTCAACAGAGTTTTCACCGTCATCATCCATTTCCTTATTCAGAGAGTCAACAAAAAAAAAAAAAAATCAGTCTAAAAAATAAGAAAAATTTAAAATAGCCGTATTTTGAGTATTCGTTGTAGTATGTGTTCCTCTTCTCAAGCTTTGGCTTTGTGTCTTTATTGGGTTCTAGTTTTTCTAACTATGACCCTAAATCTTACTGTCCTTATCCCTTAAATATAATAATCACACTCAACGTGGAGAAGGACACTCAGCAAATGGTCCTAAAGCTTTAAGGTTTCTCTTCAAAGATGTTACCAATAGTCTCTTGGCAAAACAGCTCATGGTTTTCCTTATGTCTGATGGTGCCCAAGAGGCTCTAGTTTAAGCAAATAGCTTAGTAAATGTATTTCTAGGCAATCATCCTCTACACCATTCTCTGAGCACCAATGTCAGAGAAACAAAGTGCCCCGCTGCTCAAAGGATCCAGTATATCCTCCTTCACCCTCCAAAGCCTGCAGTTCGTAGTAAATGGCCAGTGCTATCAATTCAATACCTGCCCTATTCCCCTCTCTGCATTGTGGAGGTCTTCACAAGGAACCTTGGAGGACAGTGGTCAAGGCTTTGCAGATGAGTACATTTGTGTATACTGGGGAGCCCAGCACCAACTGCTCCCATTTAAGCGGGGGAAGCAATTCCATGACTTACAGCAGTCAGACCATGAGCTCCCTATTAGCAAACAGCTTGGTTTTAGGTCATAAAGAGAAGGGCCAAGATGGTGCTTGGTCTTCTGATCTATTGTTCTGCCTGAATTGCAAAGCACCTTGCCCATGAGCATGGTCTCTATCTGGCCCCAGGAGCACAGACGAAACTCCATGCTCAAGTAGTGCTGTGGTCTCCTGGGTCCATCTGCACTGAACCTATGGACATTTCTCACTCTCTAAGGACCCGCCAGACACCAGCCTGTTTGCCAGCTGGGCCTCCACAAAGCTACCCCGTGTCTGTGGCAGATGGCCGGATCCACAGCCCGCAGCATACCTGCCAGCACCTTCCCTGGGAGCAGCAGATCAGATGGACTCTCACATGTTGTCCTTCCTGGCTCAAATTCACACGTCAAGGTCAGGCATGGCTGAATAGAAACCACAGAGGTGCCTGTCATTTAATCTGGTTGCTGTGGTCTTCCCTTTTCCAGCGTCCCTGAGCAGAGGCTCTCCCCAGACAGCCAAAAGGAAGGAAGGGAGAATGCCTGTGCCTTTTGGCAGCGCACTGCAGGGAATGAGCATGAGAAATCATGAAGTGGTTTGGGTTGGAAGGGACCTTAAAGATCATTAGAAGGTATTGGAGGGTCTTGTAATGAAGGCAACATCCTTTCCTCGCAGTTCTTTCATTCATTCTTCCCAGTGCCTCATGGCACTGGTCCAATGTGTGGATCTTGTCATTGCATTTTACCAAGACGTTCCCTTTTGCCTGACTGCAAATTAATTCTTTAATAAACTTTCACATTAAAAGCCACTTAGTGGTGGATGTAACAGGATCATCAGGACAGAGTGTGGCAGTCATTTACAGGGGTACATCTCTGCTGTGTGACCCATTAGCCTCTATGAAAGCTAGGTACAGGAGAGGCAGACATAGGCTGCAAAATCATTTTGCTCATGGCTTGTAGCCACCTGCCTATTTTCATCATTGTTGCTGGATAATATTAAGATGGATATGAATACATTGCTTATCTGAGGTTTTCAAAGGCCTGTTTGGCTTTCAGCAAGGAACAGGCTCTCTGTGCCTGTCTTATGCTGTATAAGGTGGCAGAAAGACTAACCTCTCCTTCAGTGTCCTTCTCATATTTCACACACAGAGGAGGAAGGCTATTCTCCCCACTGAATGATCTTTAACATCTTCCTTTTTCTGTTTTCATTTCTGAGAAAGTCTGGATGTTGCATTTTCCTTAACTGAATGAAGTCTGAAACCTTCACTCTGTATTTCATAAATCTTACTGAACTTAAAGGTACCTCCTGTGAGTAAAACCAAAATAAAAACTGAGTAGACTCTTTGGGATTTGCTTTAGTTTTCCTAATTTTCCCATGATTGTTTGTGCCATCTCCCCTTTAACGTATTTTTCCATCTGCTGCGTGTTACGGGAACTTTTGCATTATTCCTACGACAGATGCATATAAAACAGACCAAGGAGTCCAAGCAAAGGCCTAAGAAGTCTCGTGCTGTTCATATTTGATTGTTACTGAGACCTCTCATAGCTATGATGCTCACGGCTAATGTCTTGATCCCAGACATGCTGAGGTTAGCTACAGTGATGTGGTGACCCAGCTTCTCCACTCTCTGCGAGAGCAGCCTGCAACCTTGAACTGAGGCAGGCACTGGGAGCTTGTCTTCTCCTTGCACTAGCAATCCTCCCCTCCAGGCAGGCTGATGCTGTGTGATCTGGCCCTGGCAGGATCAGCTCCTCTAGAGGGTACCAAACAGGAAACAGCAGTTTCCCTTTCAGCCGTCCCTTATCCTGATGGCATCTGTCAGACACACAGCTGGTGGTGGTGTGGAAGATACTCCTCTGCTGGAAGGTGCAGTGTTGAACACTGGCATGACTGACAGCAGTCTCCAGCCTCTGGCTGCTGATGAACACTGTCGGTGCCCCTCACATAATGATGACTTACCTCTTTCCGGACTGGAGAAGAGGAGGCCTGTGACAAGCACCGTTGCTTGTAAGTAACTGCTCCTTTCAACTTCAATGACATGTTACATCCGTCCTTGAGCTCTTCCAAAAATTCCCTCCTGGGACTTTGCTTTCCAAGTAACTTGGAGTGACAAGCATCGGCAAGGAGGCAGACAAGGGTCTCACTCAACCTCAGTCCTGCCATGTGTCAATGAAAAGGCTGGGTGGCAGGGGGGGAAGGAGAGGGCTGTGGCAGTGTAAATAAATTGCACCCTGCATATGTTATGCCAGCGGAACTCCAGGATGGTTCTACAGGCTTTTATAAATGGGAATTCGCCTCCTCAATTGCTCAGGGCAGTGCTGTCAGTGTCGCCAGGCTTGTGCCTCATCCAGAGGTCTCAAATATTTCCCAAGTCACCTCACTTCAATTTGCCTTCACAAAATGATGTTTCCCTTCTGGGGAGGAGGGAGAAAGCAGAAAAGCAAGCCCAGAAAGCCCACCGAGAGGTCATGGGAAGAGGGAAGGGGAGGCAGCAGGTGAGTGGGAAGGGATGGGAAGTTGAGCATGACAAGGGCTTTCACAACACAGGAATTCAGGCGTTTCCCCCCGCACTCCCCCCTCGCACCCTTGTTTGAATTTAGGATGCATTCTCCTATGGCGTCGTAATTACTAAGATTACCGAATGAATCTTTTGCTTCTGTACACACCGGGCATTCAGCGGAGCTCTAATAGTTGTCATTAAGTTTTCAGGGAGGTGAGAGAAGATGGATTGAATGCATGCACTCCAGTGCTGCGCAGAGCCCATTGATGGCTGCTGAGTAATGATTTTTTTCTAATTGGTGGAGAGCAACCGCCCTAATGGATGGAGCCTCTCTGTGCATTTACGCTGCCTCCTCAATCAATAACCCTCGCTGTGCCTGGCACAGAGGAGTTCCTGAAAGCCCCTTTGTAATAATGGATTGCTGGAGGTTACACAAACCGCTGCCTCCCGCTGAGTCAGCCCTCTGTCAGGCACCTCGCGCTTCCCCGGGGTCCCGGCTTTCCAGACGGGACACCCGCAGCGGGGTCCTCGCCTCAGGTCTCTGCTCCCGTCCCACGGCCACCGGCACCCCGCAGGCTCCCCTGCTGCTGGGGGGGGGCTGTTGCCTGCAGAGCCCGTGCCAGGCCTGGGGAGCAGGAACAGCTGTGTTGTTCTTTATTGGCTTCAGCTGGGGAAGTTTGGCTTTTGAGAGGAGGCTTTGTGGGGTTTGTTCCCCCTGTTGTCTGAAAGAGAAGTACACACGTCAGAACCAGAGTCGTTACCCAGGCCAAAATCATAGAGAAGTCAGGCTGTGCCAGGCAGGGCTCTCGACTTGGCCAGGCTGTGCAGAGCAGGAGCCCAGCTCAGGGAGCACAGGCTTCAGCCACCATCTCCGTGTATCACATATGCACCGGCTGCTTGTATCTTAGCCCTCAACATCCTCTCGTTTTCTGCTTTCCTTCTGGGGGATGACATGCAAGCAACAGTTGTAAGATGGCACTTGAAATTCAGCCTTGACAATGCATTTCCAGGAGGCAGGCAGGTCTGACAGATGGGGGGAGACATGAGAAAAGGGGCATTATAGGGTATCTTAAAAGGGAGGCTTCAACAGTGTGCCAGCTCAGCCTTCCTCTTCCCCACACAAGAGAGCCTTTTAATGTCAAAAACAGAGGGCATTTCTACGGTTTGCTGAAATGAGAGATGGCTGAGACTAGGTTTCTTCATTGCTACTCTCTGGGGAAATTGTGTCCTCACAGTCCACTGCAGAGCATTTCCAGGTGCCAGCATATTGCCCCTGTTAACTCTAAGCCCCCCAGGAAAGGTGCCCTTTGGCTCTTTCAGAAGCAAACCTGCCCCAGCTGTGTGGTGCAGACCCCCGTAACTCTGGTTTCCCAAGCACCCTGTACTTTGTCTGCTTTTGTTGGCTTGTTAATGAGGTTTTTTATATCTTGTTGTGTACCTGAACCTTTCCCAGCTGCATAACTCCATGCAATGGGCCATAGCCCACCCCAGTCTTGAGAAGGGACATGACTGTGGGAAAGGGAGGGAGAGCTTGGGGTTGCCTTGCTGGCACAGCTGGCTGTGATCAGTCCTTCTGTGAATGCAGATGGTCTGGACCTCCTCCAACATTAAGGCAATTGGCATTTTCTGTTGTCCTCTCCAGCGCTTGGGGTCCTCAGAGCTTGCAATGATCTCTGATCCTTCTCTCTGAGATTGAATGCAAGTTTAAGGTCTGTCCCCAGCTTGCCATGGTTAAAAGCTGAAACACTGAACAGTAAAGCACAAGAGTTGATTTTGCTGGTGGGGGAACTGGTAGGGAGGATCTTGCCTCGAAACTTCACACTGAGACCCAGGCCCACACCTTAGCAAGTAGCTGTTTACGGCTGGGTGACAGAAGGCGTCTCAGTATGCAAACAGCATGAGCCACTGATTCCTCCAGGGCTAAGGGTTTAGCAAAGAGCGGGTGTCAACATCTCTGCATCATTCCCACTAGCCTGGGAACATGGCTGGGGACAGGAGGGCAATCTGAGACTCTGCAGTGTCACGCATGTCCTTGCTCGGCATGTCACCACTGGAAAGCATCCCCCAGGATGGACTTCAGCAGAGGCTATTTCTACACTATCAGGCACACTCCTCAGTTTCAAGGGTTGCAAAGGAACAAATATATTTTCTTGGTTCATGCCACAGCAAAGAAAAGACTACTGAATTGTTTTAGGAGATGGAGGTCTGATTGATCCCCATTGTCACTCCTGACACTCCATCCGAGTGTGCTGAGTGATTTTCTCTCCCTTTCACAAGAGGAATCAGTCATACATAAGCTACTTTCTCACTGAGCAAGAAATGTCAGAGGGAGAGGGAAGCAGTTGGCCTCGATCTCTGTTTTTCAGCAGCATTTATCTCCAAAATGGGCAGAGGTCCAGGCAAGAGGAAAGTGAATTATTTCAGGCTCTGACTCCCACCCATGACTCCCACCCTCTGTGAGATCACCCTCAGATCCTTCTGATCCCTGAGATCGTCCCCAGGACCATTACGTCACAGGATGAATCAGCCCACTTTAGGGGCTTGGGGCTGCTCTTGTGGGTGCCCATGTGCCTGAGGTTACAAGACTGTGCACTGGGAGGACAGGGTGGCAGAAACCCCAGCCTGGTGACAGAGGCAGCATGCCAGAAGGAAGGAAGGGGATACTAAGAGAGAAGGAAAGGCCAGGGAGGCCCTTTAGTACAGGACAGAGGGTCTTGAAGGGAAATCAGAATAATGGTGAGGCAGTTGAGCAGTAGCTGAGGCGTTCCCAGAGACCCACAGCAGAAGACAACCTGTTTCTCTGCCACTGCTGCCCTGTGAATGGGATAAGATCCCCAGCCATCAGTGAGGAGGGACTGGCTGACCAGAGACTAGGGACAGTGACAGACCGAGGCAGGCTTACAGAACACCTGGGTGGAAAGATCAGAGGAAAGAGAAGGGCAAGAGAATATTTTTTATATCTCTAATGAAGATGTTTTAGAATCCTTTTGTGAGGAGCATTATCACTTAAGCAAAGAGGCAGGATGCTTCAGCAGTGTAGTGTGTGCTGGAGAAAGGAGCTATGCCTGGCAAAGGGGGACTGGAGCCACAGGGGGGCTGAAAGCCAAAGCAGGGATGACATGGAGATGCCGGGTACACTGTAAGGGACTGCTGCAGGCTGCCCTCCTGCAGGACAGAAATTCAGAGGCCAAATCCCAGAGAGCCTTCGGCACAGGCAGCAGCAGCCTGCCCCTGCGCACGGGGACACGGCACGACCATTCAGGATTGCTGCTAAGCCAGGCTCCCTAAAGGGGAAAGCTATTCAGAAAATACCTAGATCAGGAAAAGCTCCTTTGCCTTCAGAGAAGAGGAGCCAAAGCAACGGCAAAGGATAGACATTCAGCAGCTGTCAGTCCTGACTTACCAGTGCAGGTGGTGGCAAAGAAAGGATCTGATCCATTCACTCCTTGTGAATAACAGGTGTGCTAACTCATCAGTGTAGCAGGAGTTATATTGGTTTTCAGAGCAGAACCATGCTTTACCTATTTTACAGCCATTGTGTAGGTTAGAGCACCTCTGGCCCCAAGTCCCATCACAGCAACAGAGATCTTTGCAGTGGGACTCGCTGATGGTCTCGCAGCACAACTCTGGGAAACCAGAGCACAAAGATCATGAGAACCTGAAGGCATCCAGCCATTCATTTATGCTACTGCTTCTTCACACTCCACTTCTAGTGTGTGGCTTAGATAAATCAAACTGGAAATACTGCCATAAACTGTACTTTCTATGTAGTTTTTGGAACCAGAGAAAACCTGTGGACTCCATCCAGGAGCTCAGGTGAGGGGGTTATAATAGCTCAGGCAGGAGGGTTCACACCTGTCTCTTCCTGCCTCTCCTTTCCTGCAGTGCACTCTTTCAGTACAGGCAGCCTGCCTGCCTGCCTGAGAGGAAAGTCAGCACTGTGAAGCTATGTAAGATGCTCTCTCTTGCTTGTGGCAAAAAACTTCTATTCTTTGATTATTTTCAACCCTTCTTAATGTAGAGGAAATCATCTTCACTTGCGAGGCATAGCTTGCTCTTTGTTTATAAAAAGCACAAACTTCTCACCTACATTTGTAATTCCTCCTCTGATCTAACAGCTCCTCAAGAACTTCAGGCCTGTCTTTTGCAGCTTCTTTTCCTCACTTTCCTCCATGCTTCAGAAAAAAACAGTGTCTGCTTTGGGCTTTATTATCAGGCAAGTCAAACAAAACAGAATCTTTCCAAACTGCTCCTCAAAGCAAGCCCATATTCCCGTAATTTTTGTAAAAGAGTTTAAAATAAGTGATGTGAGGATACCCATTTCTATTATGAAAAAAAATATAAATAGAACACACCCAAACCAAACATGAGCCACCTGAAAGAAAGTTGCCACAAAGGAAAGGAGTGAGGGCCCAGTTTCTCTGACAATCAGTGTGATACAGCTTGCAAGAGAATTTGTTTCAGTACGCTTCTTCAGCACACACCAGATTCCCAGGAGGGTGTTTCGGATCTCATCTCTTAACTTCCCTATTGGAACTGACACTTGCATTTACATGGCTTTTTCATTTTACACTATTGTTCAGGGTCCTGCTTGGCTCCTTACAATCTTCCTGCCCTCACCTTTTCCCTATCCCCTTGCCACAGCCCACAGAGATTAGGAAAAACTGAGATGTGCTATGACCGCAGCTCCAGCAAACTTGAGTTAATCTCCATCCCTCTCCAGCAGGAAGCACTCCCTTCTCAGAGGCACTACCCAGACCATGGCTATTTACAGAAGTCAAAAGAGTTCAACATATTTTCCCAAAGCAAGTTCCCATTTATAGCTCAGGGTAAAGGCTCCTCAGGAAAAGCAGAAGCATCTCTTCCATACTTCCCATCTCTATTAAAAACAGCTGAACTGAACCCTCTGATGGTCTCCAGAGTCTCCCAGAACATGGAGTGAGCCAGTCTTAAAAGGAACCAAGGGATAAATATCCTGTGTGAGTTTGGGATGCACTCCCTCAACATGTGCAGCAGCTTGCACCCTGCACAGTCCCACTGGCCAAAGAACAGCAGCATCCAAGGCTCAGAGCTGGCTTGAGAGTCTAGGTCCTGGAATCTCACCCTGCTTTCCCCTCACAGTACTTCAGTTTGACACAAGAAAGTCTCCTCTTCCAAGTGCCATTTCAGTTCAGTCTTGCTGCTTCCAGGCTTTTTTTCAGCTGATATGGGAATACCACCTGTTTGGAGGAGGAGACCCCTGCGTTTGACTCTTGCGGCAGAAGACCAAAGTACTATTTAATAAATCATCACCTTTGCCAAAAGCAGCAACATCAAACCCTGTAAAATGGGCAATCATTGCAGCTTGAGCTGGTGTGCTGGCAGGGTGACAGCAGATTGTCTCTCGGCTGCTGCTGAGACAGGTTCAAGAGCTTGAACACAGCTTCGAGCTCTGGCAGTGAATCTCAGAGGCACCGCATGCCCAAGCATCCCAAGGGCAGTGAGCCCCCCTTGCATCAGTGTCTGCCACCCAGCATGTGAAGTGGTGTTGCATCAGCTCCAAGAGCAAGAGGGAAAAGAGTGAGAGAGAGATGTTCACTCAAACTGGCAGCTGCCTTTTGTTTCGCGATGGCAGCTGCCAGCAAGAGACAGGCAGGGCAAGGGAAAAACACACAAGAGCAACACGCTAGATGCAAAGCATATTACACGCTAGATTTAAAATCAAATAGCATGCATGAGGGGTAAATATTCAGCATAACGCATGACGACTCAGCCCCTCCATTCTCCTTCCAGTTCGTAGGGGCTGGGGGACTGGATGTCCCCAGGCTGTGCTGGCCATCTTAGAAGAAAAGAGAGGGGCAACACTCAGATTTTGTAAGTAAAGGAAGCAAGTGCCTAAATATTGATTTTCTTCACCCACTTGAGTCAGGTGAAAGGAGAAGAGTGGTCTGTGGATGATGCTGTGCAGTGGGCCCGTTGTTTCCCTTCACTTCTGACAGCTTGCTTGCTTCCTTTCCTCACAGGACTGTATTTCAGTCGGTTTAATGCTTTTGGCAGAGAGACGGCTGTGGAGCCTGACCCTTCTCCCTCTGCAGAAGCAGTGCTGGCAGCAGTGCCGCACATCCCTCTTCTCCTCCAGCTCAGCCTCCCTGACTGCCTGGCCCCAGCACAGCACCCCCCGCACGACTTCCTGCCCCAGGGGAAGCCCTTTGCCAGGCCACAATCTGCTTTGCAGTAGCTGCTGGCACTTGGGCAATGGTGGACAAGGTCTGTACCTCCAGTGTAGAACATCCCTGGCCCTTCACCTCCCTGTCTACCCGTGTTGTTCATCAGAGAGGCATGCCAGCAAGGGTGGGCACATATTTCCAACCCATTTCCCAAGTGCACAATTTGACAGCATAGTGAAGCTGGCTCTGAGTTCCCCGGTACCGCAGCAAAAACACTTTGGCCACATGGAGCTCACTCTGCTGGTTTTAATTTATTTTAATGGTTCTGACAGACCAACTTTGTACCAGCAGCTTCTTCTGCCAGATCAGATATTGTTTACCCGTCCCACTTTAACTTTATGCCATGTTCAATATCTTCTTTCTGCACTGAGCTCACTTGATGCCAGATCAGGTATTGCCTGTCCTCCCTCAGCCAGCATAGAGCATAAAGCTGGCGTATGTTCCCCACTGTGCGCTCTAGCTAATTCAGCAGAAAGAGGAGCACAAGCTTGCACCTGATCCAAACCGTATTCCTCCTGCCGAGTGGTCTGCTGGTGCATGGATCTGGCACTCACTGCAAGGAGCACCGGGCACTCCATGGAAGCAAGTCTCTGGCTTCCCCCAGCCCTGGCCAGAGCAGTAAGAGTGCCTGGCGCTTGTAAAGATGATTCTGGGACACTGGCAGGCCACGCATGAGCCATGAAAATGACCATGTGCCAATAGGGGGGTAGGCAGGGGAGGGGAAAAGTCGTGCTTTTCATACTTCAGGTTAAGAAAGCAGTGAGATAAGCTGAGTTTTACCTGAGGCCAAATTCAAGCTGCAAGCTTCCTTTATCTTATTTGTTTTTAAAAATTAAAATAAAACCAGGTGATTGTGCTTTTCCTGCTGCCTCTGCCCAGCAGAGCTAACTCAACTAAGACAAGCAACGCTAAAAAAACCACCTTTCCTTCATGTATTTGCTCTGATCAGGGAGTGTAAAAATACCTGAAGTGGATCTGAGCTCCTTTTTATGCAAGGAAATATTTCAGAGGAATCCAAGGAACCAGAACTCTTTTGCATGTGAGGTAGAGAAAGAAACACACTGTCTGGAAGCAAAGTGACTCTGAATGTGGCCATGGAGATAAAATGGGGTTTTCAGCTCCTGCATGCAAGAGCAGCATTTCTCAAAGGCAGCTTTTTTCTATTTCATCTTCTTTCTATTTATTTTAAGCGAAGCCATTTTTTATCTCCCTTCTTAGGTTTTAATCTTTGTATAGAGCATACAATGACCCTGACAGAGGAAAAGCAGCAAAGTCCTACCTCCTCTATGAATACGTTTAGACACACCAACTGATCAAAGTTAACACCGTGTGTGGAGCAACTGTGTTACTCCCGTTGCCACACTCTCCTGGGTTTGACAGGCTGCATCATTTGGTGCGTTGATGTATCAGGATTTCATACATTATGAATATTCACCGCGCATATGAAATTAACCAGGTGAGAAAACACAGGTTTGTTTTGCATGTTAACTCTGTGTTAACGCTGCCCCTAAGTGGTTAAGTTGGTTTATTGCAAGTTAATTAGCCCTCATTTCAGATAGTTATTTATTTATTTGTGGAAGGCTGTTGTGGTTTTTTTCTCTCCCAGCTTCCTAACTAGGCCTTGCCTCTCTTTCTAGCTTCTGCTCCCATCCTACTCTGCGTGGGTTTCACATAACCGCAACATTTACAGTCAGCTCAGCTTGGAAAGCTCGCATACAGGGAAACATGGATGCCTACTACATGTTTATTACTCAATCCAAGCGTGGCTGTGATCCTGTTAGTAGGCTCCTCTCCCTCAGCTCATTTTAATTAGCATTTCAAGGGATTCTTGGTACCGCAAGCTGGTGAAGTTTGAAGTTACGGTGCGCTGCTTTTTGCATCTTTCCTCCTGAATCGATGTGTCACTTCACAATCATTTCAATACCCAAGCAAGCTTTTTCCCAGGTGCCTTGATATTTACCCTTGCACTCCCATCCTTCTGCATGGATTCATGCAATGAGATGAGATCACACCTTCTCGTCTCAGGCAGCTGGTTGCTGTTGGAGGTGTGGGGATGCCAAGCAGAGCAGCTCAACCTTGCCACAAGGTCTCCAGCTTCCCTTCTTCTCAGTGTGTGCCCCAGGGGCAGGTGAGGAAGGAGGGCAGCCATGCACAGCTCTCTGGCTCTGAAGGGCCTCATGCTGATAGAGGTCACTTGATGAAACCTCCAACCAAATACCTGTAGAGCTTACTGACAATCCAGGCTCCGAGATGCCTTTTAAAATCATCCACCATGGACCTCCTTGTTTTAGTTGCTTCCAGGCTGCAGCTGGGGAGCCTGGAACTGCTCCCCAGTTTGGTTTTCAGCAGCTAAACTGCCTCCCAGAGTGTATTAAGTAGGTGACCACTGTGACCCCTTCAAAGTCCGAACTTATTTTGCTCCTCTCTGTTAGAGAGCTGAGTCCCTCTGGTCAAAGCAGATTTTCGTTTCCAAAGCGCTGAGCTCCCTTTGGGATGGTGTGTAGCAGAAGCGCACCTTGGTGCTGATCCTTGTTAAGCCAGCAGCAGGCAGCGTGTTTGCACGCTGGGCTTGCACCTCCAGAGACCTGGATTCAAATTCACAGTCAAGACTCTAGATGAGGAAAGCAAACCTGGTCGATAATGCAGTAGCAGACGCCTGCATGCCTGCACTGCACCAGGCAGCATAGCTATCCATCTCTGCTCAGGCTGTACCAGCAGCACGGGGAGAGGAATGTGAGGAAGAGCAGGCGCAGGTCAGCTCAGGATACCTGGATATACTGGCAGAATCTCTCTTTGATTATCAGCCTCTTCTTTCCACAAGCTTTAAAATTCACATCTAAGACACCATAACAACCGAATCTTCAGGAAGGTCTCCAGACTTCAGAACAGAGCTCAGGCTGGTTTTGCTTCATGCCACCACTGCCCTTCACCTTGAATAAGCAACTCTTCTCTTCTATACCCTTCGCTCGCGATCGTGCAGACCGGAGTCCGGGGAGGCGTCTCGCTGCTGCCTCGAGCTCCTTGCAGCCACACGCCGCCTCCTTGCAGCGCATCCCAGTGCCGGAACTCGGAGGGAGGCGTCTGGCCTTGCAAAGCAGGGGCTGGGGAGCGCGGTGGGGATGAGCAGCCATCCGTTCTGGTCCTCTCCCCAGCGCCCTGCTCCAGCAGTGGAGGAGGGCTGCCTGCATCCTGACCTTGCGCAGCATGGTTGGACACGGAGTTAAGGAGTCCAGGCACAGGGAAGCAAAAGGAGCCACAACGGTGTGAAAGGAGCTCGCTCGTCTGAAAGGGGCTTCGGGAGAGTATCAATAGTGGCACACTTATAGGTTTCCTGCTTCTCTGCTTCTGAAAAATCTGGCACTGCATCTCTTCAGTGCTATGTTTTTATTCAGGGCTGAGAAAGCCTGCGTAAAAGCTCAGGGACTACCTTAAATACCCCTAGCCAAGCCTTCTTAAAACTCCTATTAAAATACGAACACCGCAGTCAAGACGGCAGGCTGGAGGTCTGCCCTGTAGCCAAATAAATCAAAACATTCCGGAGATCCTGTTTGCAATCGCCTATTAAAGTCTGACAACTGGCTAATACCAAAGACAGCGTGGATCTGAAACATAGAAACACCGTGAAGGAAGGCAAAGCAGCCCCGGTTTATTTCTCGCCCTTTCAAAGCAGGGCTTCACTGCTTTAATGCTGTCCTCTTCCCAGGGGCTGCAGAAAAGGGTTGGCGGTGTCAAGATGACTCTCTCTGGGCAGCCGGGCCACAGAGGCTGCACAGCCGTGGGCCCTTGCATCCCCAGCCCCACGGCCAGTACCACCCGCCCACCAGTCTCTGCCAGGGACCTCCCAACCCAGAACCACGGCCCAAAGCTCAGTTCCAGGGTTCAGGCCATCATGAAAAACAAGCATTTTATCTGCATTTGCTGCCTTGATGACGTCTGCAGGCACTTGTATCTGTTTGGGGGTTTTGAGGGTTTTTTTTAATCTGTGCTCTTTATCTGTTTTCTCAGATGAATTAATAAATAAAGGACAGAGACGCTGAAAGAAAGGACAGGGAAAATGAGCAGATTTTGATCTAGTAAGCAATTTAAATCTGTACTTGCAAGCTGCATTCGTTCATTCATTAATTCAGTCTTGTGCTCAGAAAACCCCAGCAGGACTCCCTTCCAGCGCAAGAACTTCTGACTGTGAAATAAACCCCGCGTAACCAGATTAACTATGAGGTATGTACCAGCCAGGTCTTAGGCATTAATTCAAGCATACTTTGCCTGCACTGTTCATCACCAGAGCCAGATTTCTGGATCAGGTGTCTCTCAGTGGCAGGCACAAACTCTGTGAAGTTTCCTGCCTTCCACCTCCCCCTGTATTGCTGTTCCTTGCTCAATAAATTAAATAAATATTATTATATGTGCTGTCAGGGAGTCTTGATTCGGCTGTTAATAGCAACGTTATCAATGCCTTGTCTTTCAGTCTCACATAATTCAAAAGGGGCTGAATGGTTTTGTTCTGATATTACAAAAATGAATCACTTCTGGGTTTAGCCCAAGCATAGAAAATCTCACCTTAAAACTTCAACATTCGTAAATTTAGAATACATTTAGCATGCAGAAACTGATGGGCAAGATAGAAATCTCTGCATAAGCTTAGTGCAGTCTTCCACCTAGCAAGTCTGTGCTGTACTGAATCACTAGATAATTACTGCCTGTGTGAGTGACTTCAATTATGGTATTATTATGTTATCATTTGATAAATGAAGCAGGACAGCAGACCATTTGTATCAGGTGCTGTACAAACATTCAGGTGTGCTCAGACAAGATCCCTAGGACTATCCATACAGACAATGGGACATGAGTGGGAATCTTCAGGCAAGGACCCCTATCCATGAGCAGGTTGATCCAATACTGTCATAGCAAATGCTGTGATCTGGATTGCCAGAGAACTCCTATTTTCCCCATGTGCTTCCCTGAACACAGAGCATAGAGACTGAATATAGAGAGACAAAGTCAATGTTAAAGCCTGTACAGTCTTGTTTTAAAAGTGGAGAGTGAGAGGGCTTGGATTATTTGGGGGGTTTTTGAAAAGGACACAATCTTCAGCTGTCCTGGGTTTCCAACATTTTTTATTGTTATAGCCATCTAAAGTATGGTTTATGACACAGTTATATTTCACGTGTAGCCTTTACTGCAATTTCAATACTTTATTTCAATTTCAATTCTTTATTTGCTATGGCAAATCTAATACACGAAATTGGTAAAACTTCAGTCATGAAGTGAGCTGGGGTCATCCTCTTGGTACGAAGTTGTCCTTTCTCTCCTCACAGACCCAGATGCTAAAATAAAACTCAGTCACTGAGTTCTCCACTATGCAGATAAGTTAGGGCTCCCAGGACCTGCCCGCTCTGCAGATGAAAGTCTTGTCTTCCCATTTTTATCAGTCTGGTACCCTTCAGAGATACTGGCTCAATTTTGTTTTTTTCAGTGAGTGCCTTTGCACACAGCGTATATGTGTTCCTGCTATCACTCTGAAATATGGAGAGGTCTCTTACTACCTGGCCCAACTAATTCCCAAGCTTTCACTGGACTGGAATTTGGAGACATGATATATTTTTTCTGTGTGGCCTACAAATCCCACTTTTTAAATTGGATCTTTCCACATAAAATACTCACCAAGTCATTGTTTTTCTGACGACATTCAGCCATTCCAAATCCACATCATAGATATCAGGGATGAAAATACACAAAAATGACTTTTTTCTTTTCTCTCCTCTGTCGCAGAGAAAAAGGTTCACACACAATTTGTCTTCTTCAGAGTCCTCCGGTGCTATTTATCAAGTTTTAGTCCAAATAATATCTGTGAATATGTTTAGCTTGTTAGCAATGAAAATGCTTAGCTGACATTGATTTTGGAGCTACATGTTGCTGAATAAAAGCTGTTGCTTTTGCTCCTGAGCCATCGGATGTAATGCAAGGGCATGTTCAACCAGTGGCTGAAATGAGAGTCTCCAAGACGCATGTGTTAACATTGCAGTGAAAAAAGCAGCCTCATCCCATAGACTTTAAAAAATGTATGTGGGGTTTTGATTCTTAGACAACTCTGAGCATCATCTTTTCTCATATCAATATAATCTGCTTTCTGTTTTCACGAGACTTCAAGGGACAGTGAAATTGCTTCAGACCAATCATCATGTGAAAAAACTATTAACAGTGTTTCCAGGAGAAGAACATTCTAGGTATTCATCTTAGATTCTGGAGTCACAAACAGACCACATGTACTTTTCCTTCCGACAGCAGTCTTTGATAATGCATACTGTATAATATTCTGTAATTGTAACTTTAATTTCTAAATCTTTGTAAATTCCATGGGTGAGGGACACATAGTGACTTTTTGTTCTGGAATATGTACTCACTTGGTAGGTAAAAGACAAAGGACCTGCTAGCATCAGAAATACTCCCCCTCTGCCTGCGCTGAAGTCAAGTCATTCTTGAAGATTTTTTTTCTTAAGCCTGATAGAATAAGCTTCTTCAGGTTCCGCTTTAGAGCAGGTTTGACAGATGACAGATCATTCTGCCAGACATTTTTAGACCATTTCCTCTTTCACAACAGCCTTTGCAAAGCAGACAGAGGGGAGAAGGAACTAAACCCTTCCGTTGTCTACCTCATGTCCTTCCATGAACACTGCTCTGCGTGACACAAGAGCTGCCATTTGCATGATTCTCAAGAGCCTCATACAACTCCCTCCACAAATTGTGCTCATCTCAGGAGAGGATATTTGCTCTCATTCACACCAGAATAACTCCTTTGGTACGGTGGTTAGGTACAACCTTTTCGGAAGTCATAGCCCATGTGTCTCCCTCAGAGATTCTACTTTCAAACACACAATCTCTTTACACTAGCAGTGTGACTGAATGCTTTCTTTTTCCCTTCACTGTTTCAGATCTACCCAGGCTCTGCAGGCTCACTCCATCAGGGGATCCAGATGCTCTGTAGGCCTTGCTGATGTCTCTATTTACTGTGACAGCTGCAAACTGCATCATGGTGATTTTCTTCCCCAACACACAAGTCAAAGTTCACCGACTTCTGTAGTCAGATTGGTGCAAAGAAGAGCAGAACATGGCAGGTGAAAACAACGAGACTTCTTGATTTCTTTGCTGCAAGGCTCCAAGGCTTCTGCTGCTCCAAGGGTATCTATCTGACTCATGCTGTCCAAATCCAGCACTCCAGCTCTGCAACGCCATGGATTTCAATCTTCTGATGCAAGCACAGCAATGAAGGTCCAGGTTGCAACTTTCTTTATGACTTCTCTTCAGAATATAGCTTAAAATGTGGGGACCAGTTCAATGTCATTTTCGTTATTCAGGCTGATTTCTTCAGTTCACTGCCAACAGCAGAGACCTTAAGTGTAAAAGCTAAGATTTCTGGCAGACCATGATGCAAAACCAAACCCTCATTCCAGCTCACACCGAAGGACCAGATTAACTCAAATCTTTGTCTCAATTCTGCTAAGATGTCCCACACAGACAGCAGCCTTCAACCACACACAGAGCCTCAATAAAGGCTCTGTGTGTCATTCCTTGAAGGGTAGATAGGGACAAAGTGCATCTGCACAGTACCAGGTTTACTGTGATGGTGCAATGGCAAGAAATGCTGCAGAGCCATTGGTGTATTTCAAAATACATTCTAAGCCATAGAAAAGACACTTTTAAAAAAAATTCTGGATCAGAACAATAGAAAATGGGTATTTCAGTTGTTTAGACAACCTGAAACCACAAAAAATACGCACCAGAACTCTTAGCCTAAGTTTATATGACACTATGCTTTACCTATAAGGCATTACAACATTTCAAGTTGTGAAGAACTCCAGAGAATCCAGATAGAGCTCATCTCTTGATATATGGGTTTGCTTGTGAAAACATCACTTTGGAGCCAAGAGAGATAGCCAGACATGTCCTGCATCCTAGGCTAATTGTACGAGACTATTATTTATTCCATTCAGTAAGTGTGCATCTGGTAGTGATGATTGCAAAGCCTGTAAGAAGGCTGATACTTCCTGGGAAGTGACATTTTTATGGTTAATAGAAACTGTCATAGAAACCACTTGGAGGGGGATATGTACAGGCTTGATTTTCAACTTAACAGTAAATCACTTCAGATTAGAATTAGATATCATGACAAAATCCTTCATCTTGTAAATTTCCAGAGTGCAAGTAGCCATGGCTCTGGGAGAAACTGTGATAAAACTAGAAGAAAAGTTTCTCATTTGGTTTTGACATCCAGTGTGCAGAAGATTGTGTCTTTTCCGTAAATGATGCCATGTTAAAATGTGCCTGCTCTTTCATTCCTTGCTACTGTATTAATAATAGGAAGTAGTCTTTCTTGTAGGCCACAACTGCTAGGACAAGAGGTAGTTCAAAGATGGAATAGAAAGATGGGCATCATGCCAGAGACACTACAAGCAGCATCAGACCTACAGTGCTGTGAGAATGAGTCATCCCAAGTTTCTGCAAACACAAATGAGTCACGAGCACCTAGTGGGCCTCGTACAGTCAGCCTGTTGAGAGTAGGACACAAGGCCTGATGCCATAGGTGAGGTGAGGGTGTCAGGGTGTCCCTACCTAAATATTCTTTGTTTTGGGACAGCTGTAGACTTCTGCAGTGTTCGAGCCACTGATCTCCTGACAAATGCCCTAGCAACCTCAGAGTGGTTTTGTGGTGACTAATGGTCAAAGGACATAGGTAAAACAAAGTCTGTGTATAGAGACAGTATCTTTTGTTAGACCAACTGATTATAGAGGGGGAAATGAGACAAGTTTCTGGGCACAGAAGTCCTTCTCCAGGATTCTAAAAGCTGCTTTTTGAAGTGCTTCCAAAGAAAACACAATCAGTACAAATGATCAGTATTTTCCTGAATATTAGATCCCAGATTTGCTCCTCTAGCAAGGAATTGAATCAGAGCTAGTTTTGCACCATCAGCTCTTCAAAAGAGCCTGTTGCCCCCAGCAATCACTGGGTTACTCCCAGAGCCTTGGAGCAGTTGTGTCTGAACCATTCCTCCCATGTCACACAGGTACCCATAGCCTGCCTGACATCGCCCTCCTGCCTGGCTGGCTGTAAAGTCTTACTCCATTTGGGCTTCCCCTTGCATAACATGGAGATAAGGCCTTCTTCTTTCTGCCCAGCTTTGTCTTTTACATGGAGCTGGAAAAGCTCCACAGAGCCATGGGTCAGCTCATCAGGAGACTGTTCAGTGCAGGACAGAGGGACCACTATCATCAGTCCATGCATCTGCAATGGTAGTAATAGCATTCCTGCATCCAAGGCATAGGGTAACTTCTCCAGGGAAACCCAAATTCTCCACAGTCAGGAGAAAGCCCCGTGAGAAAATAGGGTATGAAACCAATGGAAGTTAGAAACCTAGGCGTGAAAATGTTTGGGATGGAGTGTAGCCGTGGAGCCAGATTATATTCCAACTTGCAAGGGCCCCAGTACCCTCCTCCTGAGGCAGAAGGATGTTCCCCGACTGCTCTCTTTCAACTGGGCTCTGGTTCCAGCAGAGAGAACAAATAACCATTTCAGCAGAAGTGACACTGCACTGTACAACATCTCTCTGCAGCCCTCACCAAAGTACCAGTCACATGCTATTTGCCACAAGCTGGAGAATTCACTAAATCTGGCCTATTTTGAGTCAAATGGGGCAGTTCCAGCCCTCACGAGGACACCCCTGCCAGCTCCCCTCCCTCTTGGACAATAGGGAGAGAAAGGGGACATCCATCTCTGGTACCCAGGCTGCTGTCACGCAAAGAGACAGGTGGCTGGTGGGGAGCCACAATGGAAAGGCAATTGCACGACACCTCTCACGGAGCACAGGCGTGTGTAAAAGGCTGCAAGCAGCCTTAGCCAATTAATTTCCATATTCCCTTTCAGTCAGATGTGGAAACGAAGCATGTTGCATTCAGCACAGGACGCCCAGTTCAGGGGGAATCCATAAAGAAAAGAGGTTGGTGAGAAATGATTCAGCAATCATCAAATTCAGAGGGGCAGCAGGAATGGGTCTGGAGAGGTGAGTCAGCATTGGCTTCAGGTGAGGGAGGAAAGAAGGCATTTGTGCTCCGCTGATTTGTGCAGCCTGATTGAAGTCAACCCGGGCGCTGGCATTGCATCGGAACGGAAACTGCCTGATAGGCTGTGAATGCTGTGAGGTGAAAAATCCAGCAGTCATGCAGGCAATGTCTTTATTAAGTGCATTTTGTGACCTCCCAGCTGATTGGACATTTTTTCACTGACTTATAGTAGATTTATAGTAGATGTTATAGATGGTGGGGTTGAGAGAGGCTGTTGTGTGGGGATTTTTATGTGTATGGTGGCAGTGTGTGGGGTACTGAATTTTAAGCAAGGCTGCATGAAATTCAATCACTTAATCTTAAATTACAAGCCACTGGCTGCCAAAGCAATTTTTGAGATGGAAATTCTTCTGATTCACAGATTCCTTCACCTCTTTTAAGGAATAAATGAGCAAACAAACTAGGAAAATGTTATTTGCTTTTTCAGAATTTGCTAACAGGGAAAGAATAAATTTTTTCTTCTGTGGTATTTGGCAGGGCCTCTTTTCCCTGCCTGTAACAGGTAGCTAGGAGAATAATGATTCAGGATGAACAGGTATCATTTCCAAAATGTCTCTATTGTATAGCCAAGAGCTGAGTCTGTTGTTTAAAATTTGCAGGGATGTTAATTAAGTTATACCCGAGATTACAAAAGCTATTCCAGTTTCCTTCAGAACCCTACAGGAAGCAATGGGCCAAAAATATTTCTAGAATATATCCCAGAGTTTGGTGATATTCTGAGAGTCCTTAGTCAGACAGGTAAGACCTCTCGCGAGTACCCAAGGGTTACTCACACAAGTAGTTGTTGCAGTCTCAAACTGTTCTGTGCTCACTCTCTGGCAATCAAGTTGTTGCAGGAAGAGCACTCTTCAAAGGAGATAAATAGCAAGGCATGAATGCTCAAGTGGGTGCTAAGAGGAATTAGACCTTCTGAAAATCCAGCCCTAAGTCTCATGCCGGCATAAGGAGTGCAAATGTGTAGATGGGTTCAGAGATCTCTCTCTCATTCTGGGTCTGGCCTCACTGCAGTACAAATTGTGAGCCTATGGTCGTAGTTTCGTACATGTGCAAGTGATAGGTACTTCAGACTGCAAACCCCCCTCCTGCCACACGGCAGCTCTCCGAGGGAACAGCAGGGCTCATCATCCTGCAGAGCAAGAGGATTGTTTGGGAAGTGTTGCTCTTGCAGTGCCACCCTTTTTATGGTGTTCCCCATGCCTCGCTCTGACATGATGAGTTCAGGACAGGAAGAATGAACCTGAAGTGATGGTACTGACCACAGAAGGGGCTTCACATCTCAGATGCTGGGGGCCTGAGCTTAACCCCAGCCTTACAGCCCCAGCAGTCAGGGCCATGCAGCATCAGGTGCCAGACTGTGACCAAGATTACAGGGGTATGGACACCGAAGTAAGGAAAAGGCACCAGCTCCTCTCTGGGATTTGTGCCTCTGGTAGCAGCACACTTTCCTCTGTCGCTTCATGGGGCTGCAATGAGGCCAACCAACACACCAGTGTCTGTGGGACACTCAAGTGCTAATGTGGCTGTGTTAAGTGCCACTGGACCAGGCAATCCTTCACATCAGCATGTGTAGAGGAGAACAGAGAAGGTGATAACCATCAGCACACTCATTCCCTCACATGGAGTCTGGCTGCTACCTAGTTTCCGACTTTCTTCATTGAAAGAAAAAAGATAACAGCAGCAGTTCTCTGAGTTATAAACATCATGAACCAAGTCATTACAGGAGATTTCAGTTCTTTTGTTTATTTTCTAGATACATCAGACCTGCCCGAGACAGATACATGGTCATTGCAGTGTAAAATTATTCTCCCAAAGAAATTATTACCAAGCAGGTAATCTTCTCTCAATAAATGGTATGTACATGATATCCCACTTCCCTAAATTTTATTTAGCCTAGAAAAAAGGCCGCAAAACCAATGTGGCTTTCCCCTTTCCTCCTTCCTTTTACTTTGTGAATCGGGACACTCATGCATTATTGAGGCCTGCGCAAAACCTTTAAAGCAGACGCTGTATAAGGATTACATGTGGATTATCTCTAAGAGATCATTCAGAACCGAAGCTAAGCATTTACCCAGAAATCATTTGTAATTCCAGTTGCCCCTTATTTTGGCTAATAGCGGCTGTGAGGACAATTGGATCAGCACTGCGTACCTGTCAGCCGTGCCGAAAGTCTCCATGCAGTCCCGAATTCCATGCCACACGATTACCAGGGGAAGCTCAGCGCTGCACCTTATCTCTTTTATAAGTCCTCTTAATGCCGTGGCTGCCAGATCCCACACACACCACTGAACCAGCACCTCCTGCCAGCCACCCGGAGCTGTGCTCTGCCTTCAGGTGAACCGATTCAGCAGGGCTGGGGGCCACCACGCCTGCAGCCTCCTTGGGAAGGAGGAACCCCACATGGGTGAATGGGGCTGTGCATGCAGGAACAATGCCGGGGGGTGAGGGAGGAGGGAAGGAGCCAAAGGCAATGGGAAGGATGCCTGGCATCAATCAACACCTATACATGCTGCTCGCAAGATGGTTCGCTGCACCCCCATGGCACATGTCCTCCCCACAAGCAGCAGAAGTGCATCCCCCCCACCATCTTCTCCGAGCTCCAGAGAAAGGGAACAGGCTTCCCAAATGGGGCAGGGGGTCCAGCTTGCCCACCCACACCAGGGATCCCCTCACTGTGATCAGGCTACACACCGAGCCGGCTCTTTGAGAAAACACAACCTTTCCCAAGCCACAAAAGAAGGCTCACTGAAAACCCCAAGCCACTGCATCTCCCGCTGCAGCAGCGGTTGCTTTTTGTAAGCAGATCCCTGCCTGACTGAGGGGAGGAAAACAACACCAAAAAAAGAGCTGTTCCTTGGGTTGTATCCATTTTGCATGCACATAAAAGATGAACTTCCCTTTGGAAACAAAACGCACAGAGTTGAGGTTTGAAAGGGGCCTCAATTTGGCTTCGACCGGGTGCAGCTAATTGCAGTTGAGAGCGCCGGCAGGTGCGAGCAGGCAGCTGAGGAGCCCTCCCCTTGGCACAGACCGCTCCCAGCATGTCCCGGCCTTGACAGAGGCACGGCTGGGAGACGTGGGTCTCATATGCTTCATTTCCAAGGGGCTGTGCTCAACATGGGCAAGGGGGAGAAGGTACTGGAAGGTTCTAGAGGGCTCCAGAAGGGTGGCAGGGACACTGTGGTCCAGGGCAACACTGTGCCTTGCCTGGGAGAGCCCCCCGTGGTCTCTCTGTCACCCAGCTGCAGTTGCATGCTGCCCAGGCCCTGGGTCCTGCCATGGGATCAACACTACCGCCATGTCAGGAGAGAGAACAGTTGTGAAAGGAAAACTACAAACACCTCCGGTCTTCCCTTGATTTCAGAGACAGGGAGACACTGTCCATACCCTGTCTCATGTGCTGGCCTCCCCTCCATCTGCCCTGAGCTCAGCTGAGGGGCCATTGTGGCCTCGCAGCAGCCTGCAAGTGGGAGCTGGAGTACAGCAAGGGTCCCACCAGGGACTGTGCAAGTCCTGGCCAGGGTTCCATCAATCACAGGTCCCCAGGCCAGCCAGCATGCTTCTCTCTTGGCTGCTGCACCAAAGGCTTCACTGGCACAGGCCTGTTTGTTTTCTTAGATCGAATACCTTCATGGACCTGACCACAGATTGTGGCAGTTCCGCTGTCTCTAACTGGCAGACCAAGAACCACTCATTCTTTCCCTGATGTTCTCCAGAACAGCTTCACCCCAGACAGCGACTGCTTCTTCCTCTGCTGATTTTTAGGGTGCTTCTTGCCCTGGCCAGGGTCAGTACAGCCACAGCAAGAGGAACACAAAGCATGCTTTATCAGTATCTTTCCTGAAAGCTTATTTTGTCGGCAATGCTTTTAGCAGGGCAGACAATTACATTTACCATCTTAATTCTTACATGCTTTTTGTATCTTTTAAGAAGTAACTGAATCACCAACATAATGCACAGGCTTTCACGAAGGGGATCTATGATCCCATCACACACAGCCTTCTCCTCCCACTCTTACCCATTTGCCCCCTTACTTAACAGCCCGGGGTATGAAATGAAGAGTGTGAGCCAGTTTGAGCAGGCGCTGCAGGTTTTCTGCATGGTGTCTGGGTACTCTGAGGGACAGTGAATCTCAGGGGTGCAGACTGCAAAGGCAGAGCAAGCCGGTTTGATTACCTGTAACACGTGCAATGAAGGACGTCTATGACTTCATTCCTGAATGAACTAGAGCACATCTTTGGCAGGAGAGGGGGGAAATCTAATCCTGATTTAAAGTTGTTGGTGATAGTCCCTACAGTCCTTGGTAATTAGTTCCACTGGTTAATTACCCTCACTGTTAAACATCTGCACCTTATTTATAGTCAAAATTTGTCTGGCTCGCAACTTCCAGTTGGATCGTATTATGGTTGCGTCAGCTAGATTGAAAAGCCTTCTATTATCACATTTCTGTTCTCCATGTCAGTAGTTAGAGACCGTGATCAAGTCATTCTCTCAACTTTGTCTTCGTCAAGCTAAACAGATGGAGTATCTTCTCCAGTCTGTCACTTCAAGCCACATTTTCCAGTACTTAGTCATTTTGTTCTGTGGCCTTTCTTGGATTCATCCTCACCTCATCCACAACCTTCTTGAACTGTTAGACACACTCATCTTTTTCGAAGTCACCCCTCTGTAGATCTGGAGCTCCCTGCAGTCTTAGGATTGTAGCCTGTATTCTGTTTCTGAATGTATGTCCTACTGATTGACTACATAGAAAGGTACGTTTTTGGGGTTGTACCTATCTCATTAAGTGATCCAGACCATACTGCCTTAGTGATCTGTTTCAGTCTTCAGCCAGCATTCCCACTGTTAAGGAGTTTTCCTCATATACAGTGGGGCTGGACATCCCGCCTTCCCTTCCCTTTGCTGAACTTTCCCATTGCAGTACTTTGGAAGGACTGAGGTGGATAGGAACTAGTGTGAGGATGAGACAGTCTAGCACTCAGGTGTTGCCTCTGTTGAAAACAGAGGCCAAATCTTTGCCATTGCAGTCCACAGGGGACTGAAAATAGCTCGTTTACTTTAATGGTAAAAAGTTAGCCTTAATGCAGCAGATTCTGACTTCACCATTGTGTATGGCAGAGACATCCTGCCCAGCTTTAAACAGGGTGGGTATCAAAAGCTTCACAAAGCCTTGATAGAGAGTCAGCTCATGATGCTGTTTCTCAGTGGATCAGCCCATACAGGGGTGGATGCTATTTCTTCCTAAAAAGTGCTCACTGAGGAATCTCTCCCGCGATGAGGAGCATCTCCCACAGATTTCCAGACAGCGGTAAGTGTGCTGCTTATGGCACATATGCTCCGTCAAGGAGGGACACGAAAAGAAGTCCAGACTGTTGTATTTTCCCTAAGGGAGGTATGGAGCAGCTTTTCTGGTTCCTGCACAGAGCTCTGACTGTGGCTACACAGCACAGGCAGCTTCTGTCTGCGTAAGCACTCACAGGACGCAGAGCCGCTCACAGCTCCAGCCAAAGCACAGAGAAATGGGGCAATGCAGGCGGTCCGTGTGCATCTGTGCCTGTTTCCTGGCTCAGGGAATGTGACTGCAGGGTGATTTCCCTGAGATTCCCAGAGACTGTGAGCTGAATCTCAGGCCTGCATCACCAGTAAAACTGCACACAGAGGATCAAGGTTTTCACCTGATGGGCAGCCAGTGGGAAACTGGAAGTTAATACAGCTCTTCTTTCCCTTTCAAAAGTAAGTTGCCTCAAAACTAATTAAAGCTTTGCTTGCCTACTGCAGTGACATATGTAGTGTCAAGTGCATGTAAAGAAGTGGTGGACAGAGGCGTTTCTGTGGCAACTGGCCCCACCAGGTTTGCCCACACTGCGAAAATGACTGAGGGCACTGCCACTTTCTGATCATCTTGTTCCTGGGTTGAGGAAATAGCCATGTTGTAACTGGTCGTGACCTGTGTTTTGAGTATTGCCCGTGAAGCCCAAATTGTGCAGAGCAAAGCCTTGGGACTATTTAAATGAATGGGAATTTTGCCAGTGACTTCAATAGATCTATGATTTCACCACGACATCTGTCACACATTAGCTACATCAGTATTGATGTAACAAGCGGAAAACCAAGACCTGGCCTATGGCAGTTTAGAGTCAGTGGAAGAGTGCTAATACCAGTATTTGGGGGACAGCCAGACCCACATACAGTACTTTCATTTTTGATATAACTGCAACTAGGCTTGGGGGTTGTGGAGCTTTTATCGTCCTAGCAAAAATTATCTTCCTCTCATCAAAATAGTTATACCAGCGCCAAATCATTTGGGAGTCATGTTATGTGTCACTGTGATTGGGATGTACTGCCTAATTCACAAGTGCACTCTAACATTCACTTCACTAATACTTACAGAGCCCTCTGAACAAAGCAAAAGTACTATATTGTTTCAACATCACATGGACCGAAATATTATTTTTATACCATGAATTATTATTTTCAGTCCATAAAATCATGTTTAAAAAAAAACCCCAATGTAAATAATTCATCGCAGAGATCTAAGTAAAATAACCACCCACAAAAATCTAGACCAGTCTCAGCACAACTCATAAATACCCGAAATATCTGGACTTAACAACAGAAGACTGGTAAAACATCTCAATTTTTAAACAAAAACAAAAACAAAAAGTCCTGGCTTGAAAATAGCTTCTCCTTTCTGCAATTTTTTTTCTCACAGTCTAAATAACAGAATGAAAAAGAACCCTATCCAATTCCCTTAGGTCTCATTAATGAACCTGCAAAGGAAACGTGTTGGAATTGCTGAGGACTCTCGCTCCATTTAAAGCATGTAACAAACCCAGAAATTACTTATTGTCACTGTTTTAAGGATATACTAAGTTTGTGCCCAGAACTGTGCGGCTGGAGATTTCTGGCACAGACAATATGCTGCATCTTCTGGGCATCCCGCCGCTCCCCTTACCAAGCTGTTGATGCAAAGCCAGAGCCAGGTCCTGTCTGTTTGCAGAAAGTGGGGGACCTCCTCCACAATTAGCCCCATTCCTTCCAGCAAGGCCACTCATAGCCAGGCCATGTTGGGAGGCTGGTACCGACTGCCCAAAGGTCTGAACTTCCCAGCTGGGAAGTTGACTGTGCATCCTACCCCCTGAGCTTGCTTTTCTGAAGCATATCGAGGAGGGCTCCATAACCCTACTTAGTTTAGATGTGGGGCCAAGAGCTGAAGGCTGTGATGCCCTGGTTGCTCTGCCCCAGTGACCGGCAAGAGGTGCTGGGCCTGAAGCACACCTTGGGTTTCCCCTTCCTGTGGAGGGGGGGGGGAAGCAGTTTCTGGACTCGGCAATGTTGCTCAGTGCTTTGGGAACTGCAGCCATTCATTTGCAGGTGTGTGAATTCAAGATAAATTTAATCCATCTGAATGTGAGCCTCACCTTTCCTTGCAGTGCTGTGAAAAGGTGCAGCCTAAGCTACAGCCTAGCTTTCCAAGATATTTCATTCTTCTGTTCACACCAATTTGGCTCTTACATCCTGTGCAACACCAACATGGCTGATCCAAAATGAGTTATCTGTGTCGGGGACCCTGGCTCAGCACAGCACAAATAGAGGACCAGATGCAAACCTTTACTTTGGGTTCCTGCCATCTCAAATATACATGATGGAGTCAGTTTTGTTCCAAAGAAAATGAGAATTGTCTGGGGTTTTTTTTCTCCCATGTCCTTCACATAGTCGGCTTTTATTTACTGAGATGGGGGTTACTCAGGCTTATATCTAGGTCTTACTTAGGAAGATGGAATTGCTAGGTCCCTCCCGCTTCCTCAAATCCAGTCTCTGGCTCTAGTAGGCAATCACATCTTATAATGCCATTCATAAACTGATAGAGTGCTATCTTAAAATTTAGTCGGGTTTACGGGGGTCTTTTTTGTTCCCGCTGCTCGGCCTGAAAAGGTGCTCCAGAACCTCCTATTTCAGTCACGCTTTTTTTGCTGCACTTGATGGCAACACCAAATAAGGGAAGGCAGTCCAAAATAAATATGTAATATTGTGTGGGGAAGAAAAGCAACTAACCTACACATTATCATTAAACAACAGGACGTGACAAGGCAGCGTAATGTTTCTGGTTTTGTTGTGAGTCAGGAAGATGAAGGTCATGTGATATCAGCTCTCTCTGCAGCACAATAAACCTTATTAACATTATAAGATAAAAATAAATATTCAACAATTAAGGGGAAAAAGGGTCACACGTTTGCATCTGCTGGGGATTATTGACAGCAATCTGACGTTACCGTCAGCTAAACCCACTGCTCTATTTTGTCCAGAGTTTCTAAAGCCATTATATAATGATCAGTCTAATAAAGTCTAGATTAGAGGCATTTCTCTTGCGTACAAAGAGATTGGCATTTGAGTTTTCTTGTGAAAAAGCAACATTATTCTTAAGGAGGGAGAGAAAGGGTTAGTTGTCTCTGACAGCAATCCTGATAAAAAATGTAAACTGTCTGAGGCCATTTTAGACCTCCAGCAATATTTTATGCTAACAGGTTTATGTCTGAATTAACAAAGTTCTCTAACCACTTAGTCTGTCAAAATGCAGTTATTTTCAGTCCCCTTGCTAGAAAAGCATGTGCCAACCTAAATTTGGATTGTATTTATTACCATTTGCAATCACCTGGTGTCAGAGGCCACGTGAATCCTGTGAGTTTATCTGATTTGAGTCTGGAGCATTCAAATGTACCTTTCAACTTGCTTCTTCATGCTGTGCATGTCTAGAGTGTTTTGCAGTAATACCATAAGCCCTTACAAGTGCACAGAGTGACAGGAAGGAGCAGAGTAAGATACTGTCCCTTGGGTACCACGTAGCTTGGGGGAAGGTGATGCATTTGAATTATCCACTGACCCAGCATCAGGATGCAAGCTCCCTTTCTTCTTTTTTCCCTGAGAAAGGTGGGATGGGGAGAGAGAGTGCAGGGTGGGGGGAGGAAAATGTCACTTCACTCAAAGATGCTATCAAGCTAAGTAGCACTGAGGTATGACTCCTCTCATATACCATTACACAGTACACGTGAAGCTTAGCAACAAAGCACTGGCATCTACCAGCTACCAGCTGCCACAGACCTTCTCCAAAGCCTGGGACCACAGACTGAGGGGTGAAGGACCTCGAGCCAGCTCCAGCCATGCAGCTGAGGACCATGGTGGGTGGGTGGCCCAGTACCTGGGCTCCAGGAGCTTTATGATGTCCTCAAAGGCAGCAGTCTCTAGTGGACCCAGGGCCCTGCACTGAAACAGCTGCATCATTTCCTCAAACTGAGCCGGCCCAGCACGGTGCTTTGCATTTCACTATTGTTCATTCCTAGCTAACTAAAATCTTCCAAAAACTTCTGTCAGCTGCAACATTCATCCTATTTCTGCTGACTTCAATCCTGGAGGACTGTCTACACTGGCCTGCAAAATCATATTAACACTGCTCAAAAATCTCACCCATGGACACTTTTTTTTGCCAGAGATGCAATAGCAGTTTTGCTTGGCTACCAGGGATAGGGAACAACTGTTATTTAATACTGGCTTGCATATGACAGTTTTAGAAACCATGTTAAAGAGAAGCTCAACCCAATTTGTGTTATCACCTTTGTCAAAGAGATTGTGGTTAGCTCCAGACCATTCATGAGATGATAAGATGTTTTTCTTCCTGTCAGATCAACCCAGGCCTGAGGTTTGCAGCACAGGTTTTGGGTGAAAAGCCAGTACTGGAAAACTTCAGTTCTGAAAACATCAGTGGCCTGTCTGCAAGAAGCTGGCCCTTGTAATGGATGTGGAAGGCCAGTTTGACAGGAAAAGGCTGCCAGATAGAAACATATCCTGCTTCATTCCAGGCAGCTGGTGAAACACGGTTCCAGTCTCATTTTCTCCAAAGTCTCTGTCTACACTCATGTCATGGTTTAACCCCAGTCAACAACTCAGCCCTACACAGCTGCTCACTCACTCCCCTCGTGGGATGTGGCACAGAATCGGAAGGGTAAAAATGAGAAACTCATGGGTTGAAATAAAGACTCTTTAATAGATAAAGCAAAAGCTCCACATGCAAGCAAAGCAAAAGAAGGAATTTGCTCACTACTTCCCCTGGGAAGGCTGGTGTTTCAGGCCATCTCCAGCAAAGCAGAGCTCCATCACACATATCAAAGACTTGGGAAGACAAACGCCATCACTTCAAACGTCCCATCCCTTTCCTTCCTCTTCCTCCAGCCTCCTATGTTGAGCGTGACCCCGTATGGTATGAGCTATCACTGTGGTAAGTTGGGGTCAGCTGTCCCAGCTTTGTCCTCTCACAACTCTTCATGCACCCCCAGTCTCCTCTCTGATGGAGTGGTGTGAGGAACATGAAAAGCCTTGGCTCTGTGTAAGCACTGCTCAGCAATAATGAAGGCATCTCTGTGTTATCAATGCTGTTTCCAGCAAAAATCCAAAATAGGGCCTCATACCAGCTCCTGTGAAGAAAATTAGTTCTCTCACAGCAAAAGCCAGTATAACTTGGGACATTTTTCAAACAATGTTGCTGACCACAACTGGCACAGTCACAGCCCCAGGAATGATATGAGCCCTACTGCAACATCCAAGATCCTCAGACGCTCTCTTGGTGAGAGCTGTCTACACCCATAACCACTTACCATCAAAGACCAGGTAGGGTTGGGTGACTTTGGTCAGTCATGGCTGTGAGCATCTGGCATTGTTCTAAGCTCTTTGCCAAACAGATGAGGACACAGGCAGGTCAGTGGGTTCCAGCATTTAGAGCAGTCCCTGTACCTGCTGTTTCTCCGCCTTAGAGTTCCTGGTTTTGCTACGACGAATGCTACTTGGAAGGTAGGTAATAGAATAAAAGCAAATTTTGAAAAGTTCTGCAGAGTAGCCAAAGTTCAAATAAGCTTTGGCCTACCTACATCAGCTATGGAGTGGCTAACTGGCCACCCTTGTGTGAGCCATTTTTGCCTATCTGCCTACAGAGGCTTCATTATTACTGCTTTTAAGAGCTGTGGCACTGGTTTCCAGGAGTAACTCACCAGCACAGCGGCACAAGAGGAATGGTGTCCAGATAGGGGCACAAATCTTGCCCAAATTTAAATGCATGATGTATGCCTTGTAGGCTTCTGTATCATAGAAAAGCTGAGAGACAGGCATGTGGGAACACATGGACCTTAGTTTGGGTCATTAGCAATTGCTGGATATGCCTTTTAAACCCTAGCACAATATGATGTGGCTTGAAATACCTGATTACATACCCTGTTTAATTTTACTTTCTGTCTCCTGTACAAATGCACAGATGTACTGTAAGTTTCAGAGTTTGCTGCTGTGCAAAATTCGGGAGACTCCATGACAATAGGATAACACACTCTGGATGAAATCCTGGAGTCCCGAGGCTGAGCACTGCTCTCTCTCTCTATGGCAGCACAGAGGGCTAAAAGACTGAGCTGGGATCCAACTGTGCTGCTGTCATGTGCTGTATGGGTGACTTTTTGATTGCTTTTGATTCCATCCGCTATGGAAGAAGATAACATTTGTTTTATTTTCCTTAGAGGAAGGGTACATATTTGACTTGATATTTCAAAAGAATTAGTCCTCCTTCATGTCCCAATTAGCTTTTAGCCCATTTAGACTTTTCTACAGCGCTTTTAAATCCAGGAACAGACATAGGCTGAGCTTGTGTCTGGAGACTGAACATGCCCAGGGATTTTTCCACACAGCTCTGACAAGTTTCTCTCTCCTTTGCCTGGCACAGCGCAGCCTCTGTGAAAGGTACCAGCCACCAGCAATTAGCACTGTCGTCCCAAAGGACTTCAAAGCGGGGAGTGGTGTACTTAAATGGTGTACTTACAGGGCAAAAGTTGGCTTTTCTTTTTCTTTATGCAAAATTTATTCAGGACTTACTCATTCAGGCATGTGTTTTCTTCCTTTGCTGCATGCTAGAAAGGTCTTCTTGTCAGTGGAAAAGACATTTTCCTCTCTTACCCTTCTGATACTTGCTCTCAGCCTGAGCTGCCCTGCTTTAGATGGATGCATTCTTTAAATTTTAGATCAATGATGCTTTGCTGTTAGCCAGATACTTTGAAATCACTCTTACATCAGGTGAAAGTAGAATGCAAGTGTTAAGTGTTTATTTACATATCCCAAAACAGACCACACAATTTAAAAAGATGCATGCATAAAAATGCTGAGGTCTTTCTGTAGCCATTCTGGTTAGTCCAGGGAGATTCAAAGCTTCCCATCAAAATACATCCACTTCTTTTCCTCCAAAAGCTTAATTACCTTTAAATGTTTCAAAAGGCAGTCTTGCTGCTCTTCTGTTAAGAACAAGCACTCTCACTCAGAGATGCAAATGTCAATGCGCTAGACCAATGTGTTGCATCCTGTTCTCGACTTGACTAAATCAGCTCTTCCTTTACTCGATGAGGGTTAAATCCTCCCCACCACCACCAGAAAAAATGAGGCAATGTGACTCATCTTCACTGCAAGTGTCTGTCTGTTAAATGGCGTACTTTATTTCACTCCAAACCTTAGCCAACACACTTACAAGCATCTGCTAGGGACAAACATGGGTAGTTCATTAATCACTGTTGATTGAGACCAGACACTGCAGTCATTGACTAGTGTATGGTGACAAAGAGATGCAGGAGTTCCACTCTGACGTCTTCCGTTTTCAGGACTACAGGAAGAGTCTTATTTCCTACTTGCTCCAAGCACAGACACCTGAGCTTCTGCCCACCTCCCACTCCCAGCCAGCAAGAAAGGAGTGAGCAAGTGATTAGTGCATGGGAGAGCTGCCCTGAGAGACTGCTGTCCACTTGCATGGCAGGTATTTGGCTACCAGAAAGGTAGCCAAGACGTATGGGAAGGGAAAAAGAGGTTAGTAATAAATACTGAAGGGGATGGTGCTTATTCCTCAGGATGCCTTTAAGTAGCCTCTTCTAGCTAAGACTGCATCTCCTTGGTTTGTGGGGATCTCTGAGTTCTGAACAGCACTGCAACTCAGTTAGCTGTGGGATTTTTGTTCTTGGGAGAAGCAGACACTCCCAAGCCCTGTCTTAGAGGGCTGATTAACTTACTTCTATGCAAAGAAGGGAAAACAGTTGATATTAAACAGAGTGCTCTCAAACGTGGCGTTTAGGAGGGAGCCTGGCAAAAGAAGGGCTGGAAAAAGTTACTTGGTCACCTTTACAAGGTGACTAAGTCACCTCCACACATTTGTAACTGGCCAACCTCTGTCCTTTAGGGACTCTGCACCCTTTCTCTAAACCTGTGTTGGGCATGAAAGTACTCCAGCTGTTAATCTCCTCCCCAGCATCCTGAAGGCCTCTCCCTGAATTTTATTCCCCCCAGTGAAGACACATATCCTAATCTGGCCATCCACCAAGGCTTCTCCTTTTGTTCCACCTACAACTGCTAGTTACAAGCATAATAGAGATACCTTGCCAGATCTCCTTGCAATACATTCAGTCATTCAAGAAGCACATCTTTTTTAAAAAAGCCCCTCTCAAGTCCAATGGAAGATTCAGCAGCTATCTGCATCCCTGGAACAGCCAAGGGTTCTTGCCAGGACAAGGCTGTCTAACCAACATATGTAAAATTGCAAGAGGCTCTCCAAAACCTCTCATCAGAGACATATTAATTTGCTGTATTCTTCTTCAAGGTCATTTTTAAATTGCCTGCTAGAGGGAGACCACACTAGCAAGTTATTCTCATCTCCTGTCTGAACCAAAGCTTTATGTTTTTCTTTAGCAGGCCCTCACTGATTGCTCTCCCTGTAGAAATTATGCTCCTTCATGTGAAGCTGCCATGCTCAGCTTTCTGAAGGCTAAGACAACCAGGCTTCTGGGCCCGAGTAGAACCTCTGTGGAATCGGGAGGGCCGAATGCAGGTGCGGGAGTTCCTCCATGTGCAGCACAGCTCAGCTTAGCGTTCCCATCTCTTCCCTAGTCAGACAGATGAAACAAGGACCATTCATGAGCCACCTCTTACAATTCAGCAATGAGGGGAAGGTCAGAGTTACTTCCTTGTTTTGGATGAAATTCACATCTCCTCTGAGCTTTGCCTATATGAAAGCTGTTTTGAAAGACAACTGCACAATTTGGAATGATGAGATGGCATCAGACAGCACATTCATATATTGCTGAATGATTTTTTCAATGGCAGATGCAACCGTCATCGGGCCTATCAACCCAATGACACAATCCAAGTAACTCAGTCTGTTGTCCTGAATCTCTTCACTCTTACACTCCTCCAACTGTGTTCCATCAGTGACTATAACAGTTCTCCCTATTTTTCACCAGCAGGAGAAAGGCACACAGACTTACTGCTTTAAAAAAGAAAGGAATAGCATTTCTAGCAAAATGTAGCACAACATGGTCTTGATCCCATAGGGACAACTTTAAGGGAGCCTCCTATGTGCTTGTGGTGCTCTTCACACCACAGCTTCCCTTTTCACCTAGGGCCATGAGGGAATTACGCTGTTAAAACCTAAATACTATGTATCTGGGTGCTACCCCTGGCTATCTGGCCTCTCTGTAAAGGAAGGACAGTATGTTGACCACTGAGTAAGAGGAAGGAGCTAGTTTAGCAAACCACGGCCAATTTTCACTTCTTCTGGTGTAGCACAAAGTGGAGTTTGATCTAGTCTGTGCACCAAATTCTATGCCCATGACCTCTTTGCTTTTCCTTTATGCTTCCATCACATTCAGCTAGATATTATCAGATAGGCCAGAGTGAGCAATTCCCCTGTTCATGTGCTTCAGCAAGAGTCTAATCCCTGCTCTAACCAGTAAATCACCCATAAACAGAAAAAAAGAAAATAAAAAAAAACAAACCTCTTAGCAAGAGAAGAATGCTGAGACAGAATTCCCCATCTACTGCTCTTAGACAGGAAACCTCTTAAAAGACCTCTGATGACTCTGACCCTTTGAGGATCTGTAGACACACATGTATGCATGTGAAGCAGAGATAGAGGCATGTCAAAGTGTTGCTTTCTCTCTGCTGATGGTTGCAGAAAGACAAGACACTTAGAGCATGAGATGACATCGCTCCTGATTTACAGGAGTAGCAGTAGCTACTTCTTCTGCACAAAGAAAAACCAGACAGAATCCACTTCAGTCACTTAATTATTGGCCATAGGTACAGTGGAAAGCAGCATTCAAACCAAGGATAGTTGTGTCCAGAGAGCACCTCTAGAGTGATCTGTAAGTACTTACTGTTTAATATAACACTCCATTTTATGATCTCCTCTGTCCTGTTGCTGGTAGCAGGTATATTCACAGCCTTCTGCCCCTTCCTTCTGCATTTTGATCATGTTACTGAACAATTCCTAAACTTCCCTGAGATTCTCAAGCACAAGCAAAGACTTAGCTCCATCCAGGGGAAGAAGACAGTGAATATCTCACCTCTGCTTACATTACAGCAGTGATGCTACCTCACCAGAACTAAGCCTCTAGTAGAGGAAGGATGCAGGACCACTGCACTATACATGCTTCCCCTCACAAGTGACATCTTCTAAGTTCATACTAAGTTAACCTGAACATCCCCATGCTTTTACTGTTATTGCAACTAATTTTTCTAGCCCACAAAGGGAGAGTACAACTTTCTCCTTTCCAAAAATGAAAGCAGGCTTTCTTGGTTCATTTCCATAAAGCCCAATGCATTATGAATTATTTCATTCAAAAGTAAATAGTGGATATACACATGGATGAAAGATTAAATCCTGGAAATTCTAAACAATTGGCAGGAGGCATAAGCATGGCAAATTGATTCTGTTCCCCCTCTGCAAAAAAGAAATGAAAGAATATTTGTGCATTTTTTAAATTACATGTAAGATTTGAAGACATTTGGGAATTCGCTTCTTTGATTCTTTTTAATTTTTTTAATGAAAGTACGTAGTGATTATTGGGAAGTTCCTTGAGTTCAAAAGATGATTTTAAAACAAAACCTCTGGCAACCTTGCTCACTGCTCGTCTGCAGTATTAGGGACTGAAGTACCTGAATAGCAATGCCTGTGTCTATCACAGCAATGATGTGCAAAGGCAAACAGAGACACACAGAACTCCATGTAGAAAAGAAAAAAAATCCTTACAGAAAACTGTATTGCCCCCCAAAAAAAGGTTAATTTAAATATGTGGGTGATCTTGCTTGGTTGGTTGGGTTTATATCAACCCTGACCCTACAGTAACCCCAGTCTTGCTGATCAAAGGGATTACGCCACAGGCTCCAGGGCTGAGTTCGTAATCTGTCAGACTTTGCCGTATCAGTGTATTGTGTCTCTGAGAGCTGCAGATTGCTATCCAAGGGCGTCAGCAAGCAGTCCTGCTGTCCTTAGTGACCTTTATTTGGACTCAAAGTGGTTTAAGGTGTTAAATCACAGTCTGATCACAGAAGTCTTTGTTTTCTGTCCTGTGTCCCAGCCTGGCAGCAGGAAAATCAGTGACAGCACCGTCCACAGAGTAGGTTTGGGGCTCTGAACACACCAGCTATTACTACTGCTGTACCTGCACTGATTTGGTGCCAAGTTGATCAAGCACACAGATTCAGCAAGTCTCTGCTCCTTCTCTACCGGGAAAGTTTAGTGTACCCAGTGCACAGCACTGTAAGCAGGCATGATAATGAAAGCCTCTCTGCCACAGCCGTGTTGGCCAGTATGATAGCAATTCTATTTTCTGGCCACTGGGGCCAGACAAGCCTCTCTTTCCTGTCCCTGTTCATTCCTTACTATACCTCGTAGGAAATGAGCATACATGTGTGTACAGGTGTATCTCATGCTGGCTGGATGGGGGTGAAGAAGATGCCTGTCAGAACAAACATGCAGCCTTGATGCTAGGCTTTACATCCATTACACTTTGCTAGGGACCACCCTTCTTCCACACAGGTGGATACATGCTCTTGTTCAGTGGCTCTGCCCTCTGCAATCTCTTCATCCCACTCGACGAAGTCCCTCCCTTCCCTAAAACAAAGGAGGTATAAAGCAGTGCGGCATTTCAAACAAGTTCTAGATAATGGATCAGAGGAGCTTATGTTCATATGTTTCACCTGGATCAGAGCAATCACCTGGGTTGCAGCAATCCCAGGCACAGCTACAGGCTGGGCAGAGAAGAGATTCAGAGCAGCCCTGCGGAGAAGGACTTGGGGGCGTTGGTTGATAGGAAAATGAACATGAGCCAGCAGTGTGTGCTCGCAGCCCAGAAAGCCAACTGTATCCTGGGCTTCATCCAAAGGAGTGTGACCAGCAGGTCGAGGGAGGTGATCCTGCCACTCTACTCTGCTCTCCTGAGACCTCACTTGGAGTATTGTGTGC
>JAOEHY010028974.1:0-56757 GCA_025447955.1 Psilopsiagon aurifrons
TAAACTTCCCCTGTTTAAGTTTGAACTTGTTACCCCTTGTCCTATCACTACAGTCCCTAATGAAGAGTCCCTCCCCATCATCCTTATAGGGCCCCTTCAGATGCTTGATCTTAGCAAACAGGAACATATTTTCTACTTATAGTATGCCTTCGGAATACCGTTTTGTATTAAATTATGATGTAGAAACATAGAGCAATAGAAGAGGGAAAGTCAAAGTGTATCAAAAGAGATGTAGTGGTGAAACTCCGTCCCATTGAAGTAATGAATTCCGCAGTTTGCTTCAGTAAAACAGGTGCTAATCCTAAACATGGTCCAGAAGTGTACCTCCACATTCCTACAGACTTCAGTTGGTCTGAATCACTTGCCTTGCACTAAAAGGAAAGTAATACGGTTTTCATAGGGCCAAAAAAAAAAGAAGATTTGAGAAAAGATTTTGACAAATAACGATAGCAAGTTGGGAAAGAAATGATGAATGCGGTGCTTTGTGTCTAATTGTATGCCTGGAGTGCAGAATCCTTTTTTCAGGAATAAGATGCTGTGATAGCTGCCAAGTATAAAATCTATCTGTGCAGAGCATCCCCCAGAAACTTCCATTTTGAGTCATCCAAACCTTCTGAAGTAACTGTCAGGTGAAATGAATGATTAGCCCTGAGGCTAAGTTCTTAGGGTTTATTACTCAAAAGAACTGTTTTGTCTTTCTTAAAGTTATGTTTGCATTATGTGGCTACATGGACATCTACTTTAATGTTTGCCTCTGCAATATTGAGTTATTAATTTAGAATCTAAACACTTCCTTTGTTACTGCATTTTTTTGCATTTCAGAATTTTCACTGAAAATTCTTTTCAGTTGCACCTTGAGTTCAAAGAGTTTAGATGAAATAAGAGCAAGATTAAATATCAGCTCTGCTGCTTCTTTAATTCCAAGGTTTACATTTGTAATGCTAATACACTAGTGGAGTTTGCTGCTGCTTGTCACAGCAGTCTCTGCTTCAGGTCAGTAATTAATTATTCTGTCTTCATTGAGTTGCAGGACGAAACATGACTCAAAAATCACTAGGGTGCAACTAGTGCAGTGGGTAGAGTTTGAAAGATAGCAATTTCAAGTAATCAAATTCCTATGCAATCCAAGAACTATTGCGCTACAGAATGTGTAGTGTTAAAGTGTCAAACAGCCAGAGTTTGTAAAGGAATTCAATGCCTATTACCAGAACGCTGAAGGACTTGATGCCAGAGATTGCTCCAAACCTAAGCAGGACTCCTAGGTTTCTTACATGAACAGGGCAAGATAAGTGCTTCCAAAGGGCACTTCAAAACCTCTGAGCTGAGCACTGCCTACAACTGGTCAATAGGAAACACTAAACTAAAGCCAGATCTCTAGATAGATTAATTAGCTGGATAGATTTCTATCCCAAGTCTATTCAGAGGTAAAAGTCAAAGATTCATTGATGGTTTTCTGCTAAATCTCTCCTTGAAAACAAAGAAAAAAAAAATTAATTTCTTAACCAAATACTGCAGCAAACAGAGGTTTTGTTCACCTGTACCTATTTGAATAGCATCAACCCATATTTTACATACCAAGAAACACAAGCTATTAAGTATGAAACTTGCTTATTCAGTTTGTCTCTTGCATATATGCCCAGTCCTAATTTTTGCTGCAAAGGAGGGCTGTGTAGAAGTTGTTGTGCACATTGAAAAGATGTTGGAGCAGCATGGAGTACTTTTCTCACCTTCCTTCACTGACTCAATAACAACCCCCAGCAGTTTGTTTCTTTCTTTTCATTTTCAAATGCAAACTTTGTTTCCCTTCCTTTCTGCTAAGCTTGCAAACCTTTCAAACAATACTACTTTCAGTAATTCACCAAATAATATCTAATGTCTTACAACTTTTATAGCATTTCAGGTTTGCAAGCTGGAAGAATTTTTGCAGCCTCTGAGGCTGCCAGATACAAGAGAATTCATTATACAGCAAAACACACTCTCAAATTGAGACTGTTCTTAAAAGCAAGCCTATTTTTTCTGCAATGATAGCTGCAAATTAACTGGATTTTTAAGCCTAATGGACTCTTTGACCTATGAAATAAGAAATGTCTGTGTTAAATCATTTTGCAGTCAGACATAGCAGTGGAGAAAGAGTTCTCACTGCCCTCTTGCACCAATGATCTAGCCAGAGGTTCGTTTTTAATCAGTTATGGAGTGGCTGGACAGGCTTAGGTTACTGCAGAGCAGCTTGTCCAGACATTTCTGCAGCTTGTTCCAGGGTGACCCTTGCTTTTCCTCTAGGAAACTGTTCAGTAGAGAAAGAGGTTTTATTCCCTCCCTTCACAAACTTTTAGTTTAGGGTGAGGGAGATGCACTTATGCTCTGGAATATCAAAAGCAGAGTTTAATCACAGAAAAAAACCCAAACAACAACAACAAAAAAAACCCCAAAGAAATATAAATGGAAATGAAAAATAACCCTGGACTTTATGTTGTTCAATGCTCTCTCTTATCTTGTGCAATATCAGGAAGAGTGTGATTGCATTTCTGTGCTCCAGCCGAGCTGCTTCTAGTAAACAGTGGCAGCCAGAATAAGGCACTGGGATGCCAGTTATTTTGGGCCAAGATAGAATGACAGGCAGATGTCTTGTGGCAAGGTAAATTGATAACATTTCATTATCTTCCTGTACTTTATAATAGAAATTGAAATAAGCTTTGGTTGTCTATAAAGCAAACACAGAAAATATGGCAGCTTTATGTAGGATACTCTCTGGATTTCTTTGTTGTTGCTCTTTTCCTTAAATTCCTATCCAAAAAAGTCCAAGACTTGTCCTGGTCAGGAGAAATTCAGCCCCCCTGTATGAAGCTGCCAGGTTCTGTCCACTTCCCAAAGTTAGGAGATGGCAGTTCACAGAGGTTATTCCTGGCAAAGACTGCTAAAGACTTCTCAGTTGAAGGTGCCACCAAAGTGGGTGTTAAGCATGTGAATGAGACAGTGTGTCACACCTACACTTACTTCAAGCTAAAGGCGGGATCCATTTAACATTAAGAATGGGAAGGCTTATGCCCTGATGGAGGAGCAGTTGTGAGCTGTCAGCCTTGGATCTAAGAAAATGCTTTTATTGCAGTAAAGATTTGTCTGACTCACAGCATTACTGTGCTGCCCACAGTACCTCTTCCATTTTGTTAATGCCCGCGTTCTTTTGTCTTTTCCCTCAAAACAGAAATGGGCATCTATGACATATAGAACAAAGGGTCAATTTTTTCTCTTGGTTTTGCAGCTGCTATAAAGAAAATAATTTTGTGTCGTCATCTTTACAGTATACATAACATACACTGATTGCTTTTGGCAAAATCACATTAGCACAGCCTTACTACATTACTTTGCTGAGTGTTTTTACTTAGAGATTAGTAGATTACAAATCTACTCCCGTTAAGAGAGATAGAAAACAGTCATTTGGTTTAAAATAAAGTAGTAGATGAAAATATTTCAGGTTGTTCATAGAGGGTTAATCTAGTTCACTGGGAACCTTTCACTTCTGCTGAAGATAGTAGTAAGATTAAGAAAGCCCAATTTAAGGCCACAACAATCAAAAGTCTAAATAACAGAACTTTTAAGTAACGCATGATGGACTAAATTTACTTACTCGAGGGCTTCCTAAGCAGAGCTTTTTCTGTCTGAAGATTAAGGGCTGTCAGTGTACTTCAAAATCTGCTGCTTTTCAGCCTCTCCCTTGCCAGGAATACATCTGGTTCATATAACTGACTGTAAATGTTGAGCTTTAATTGCTTGCTGGAAAGTCTGCATGACCAACCTACAGCCCAGATTCCTTATATAAAGGACTTACTGAATACCTTTACTGAGGAGAAAAAAAAAATTACAAAAAAAATCTCCGTTTATTTCATGTCTGTATTTTCATACTACGGCAAAAGAACAACATATACAAAAAAGCCAGTTGTCTTTGTACTTTACCATTCTTCTGTATTATTCTACAATTCAGCTATTACAAAAATTACATGGATGGGCAGAATTCTAAGCATATAAATAAATAAGACAAACCTGTTTGGTACCGATCCCAAAAGGGAGAGAAGGGATTGAAATACAAAATTGTTCCATGGGATAAGGAGTTAAAAATATTTTCTAATAGATGTGCTTAGAAATTAAATGCTTTGTGTCAGGAAGACTGGAAAATCTTCATCGCAGAACTCTGAAGGAACTGCTCCAGAACAAAGACAATAGTACCCACATTTAAAGAAGTGGAAGAAGTTATTCAGACATAATTAAGTGTAATTTCAGCTGTAGACAAGGTTTTAGAATAGGATTTGAAGGGACAAAATAAAATATCTCAGTACTGACCTTGTTTGATATGGACAGCTAACAACATTAGTAAATACACAAGGTGTGCTAAGGAGCTGGGTGAGACAGACTCAGGAGGGTTTGTCTGAAATGGCCCTGAATTGCACAAAAAGAAACCCATGACCTCTGTACTGAGGGATAGGGAAGTGTTGAGATGTAATGGGAAAGAGGTCCGGTTAGGCACTCGAGGGCAAAGCACTATCTGTGCTGCCAAGTGGTGGCAGCACATTACCTGAAAGTCGCAAAAAGAATCCTGCTGAATCCTCAGTTACATGAGTAAGTCTTTTGTTACACTGTTAAGAAGCACTATATAATCAAAATAGTATTCTGATGGTAGAGATCTGAGACCCACCAAAAACACATGCAGGGGTTATATGCCCTTCGATGACTGAATGGCTGTGATTCAGCTCTTGGGATTTAAGTTAAAACCACAGAAATGTCTATCTGCTGTACAATGGCTGTAATATCTCCTCCCCTGTGAAGACAGAGTGGTAGAAAGCACATGGGTCAGCTTTTCCAGATCTTTGCTCAGTTTTTATTTTGGCAACTGCCTGTTGCCTCTTAAACAAAAATTATTCTTAGGTGAAAACGTGGCCTACTGTTTGCAGTGCTGTTCTGCAGCCACATTATCTTTTCCATGTTGTAGCTCTCCCTTCTCAAGCATGCTCACATTTTAGTACTCAAAAAGTTGTGGAAGAATTGCTTGAATTTGCCCTCATCTTGACCGTATACCTTCAGAGATTTAATTCATGCATTTTAGCACAAGATGGATTACAGCAATATGCTTTTGGCTCATCTCTCAGAGGTATGTGCTGGTAAACTACATGCAAAATGTTTCTGTCAAACACTTGACACATACAAAGTACCAAGAGCCTGATTTTGTCAGGTTTATATTGGCCACCTGTTAAAGAATACAGAGTACAGAATCAGCCCAATGTCACAAAAAACAGATCTATGAATTAAAAGGCACAAAGATCAAATAGGTCATATCACGCTTTCCTGCTTACCCATGTTCCCTTTCACGGTCATGTCCCGTAGCTAACTGAAGACTATGCCATCCACACAGACATGGGGAAATCCTGCTCCTATCTGCATCAGTGTCAAAACTTGGCCAAGGGCAATTTGTCATTTGAAGATATTTGATTCTTGTCTCTGTTACACAGGTAATTCTTTTGTAGTAATACAAAAGTACATGGAAGTGCATAAAAGTTATCTTTCCTATAATTCTTTCATTAGAGTTCGCAATGGATAAATTTTTGGTAATGTGCTATGGTTTCTGTTTCCTACCACATTTCCCTTAAACAGGTTTTCTGTATGCCAATGCTAGTCTTTAAATGACTTCTCATATAAAATCTACTTATGGGGGGTTTACATACTGAAGAACTAATTGTTTGCCAGGTTAGTTATTTCTCAACCTTGGGAAGGGAAGAGTAAACCAATGCTGCTGTATAATTCTGTAAATTGAGGCTAGTATAAAATAGATTATTTAATGCAGACCAAAAAAAAAAAAATCAAAAATGATTGGTGGAATATGTATGAAGTATTCCAAGTAATTGCCTGATTGTGATGCTAATAGGAAAGAAGAGGGCTTAATTTTCTCTCTCTCTCCCTCTTTGGTCTGCGTGTGTGAGACTTTCAAGGCCTTTTCTAAAAGCATTTCCAGTTTCTAGTCATCTTTAATTTACCAGTATTCAGAAACACAAGGAAGAAGGAGAGGGAGAAAAAGAAAGGTATGTTTAAGCTTCAAAAAACTCACCAGAAGGTGATGAATGCTCCATTTAACTCCAAAATGCAATACCATTTGATGTCAGATAAAAGACTGGATTTTCATTTACTTTGTTAATCATAAATACAATGAAGAGAGAGAATATCTTTTTTAATTATTTTATTTCATCACAAGTATGATTTCCGTGATACAGATCATAAAATTGCATTCACTGAGGTGAATTAAAACCTTTTTACTTACATACTGCAAAGGAATCACCAGAGCATATTGTTTTATTGAGTTCTCTTTGCCAGCTGCTTATCCCACTGAAGGCAGTGATGTGGATTTGTGTCAGACACTGATCTCCAAGTGTATTTAGAAGTATCAAGGACAGCTGGAAAAGGAACTTGCTAAATAAAATATAGCAATAATAAACAAATATTCATACATAATCACAGGTGATCATGAACAGTAAGGTCTGGAGTTGTGTTGGACTGTTAAGAGGACACCAATAAGTGATAGATGCTAATCGTCATCCCTGTTACCCTTGTACCAGATGTTGCTTTCGGCAGCATAGACTAGGGTGTGATTAGTGCAAATCTATAATTAGATATTAGAACTTACAGAATTTGGGAAATTCCATCCTCACACACCTGCAAGAAACCACAATTCCACACCCCCCCACCCCCCACCCCCCCTGGAATGATTCTTAGAAATGGGGGAAATTTTACAGAGAGGGAAGAAAGGGTGGGTCATTAACTTGGAAGAAACAGCAAGCTAAATAACTTAAGTCTAATATAGCTCAGATATGTATCGCAGTCTCCATGTGTCTTTGTCCCTTTCCCCGTATACTGAACGGCACTTGTACATAGCTGCCTGCTGGGAACACAGTCCTGAGGCAGCTTGGGGCTGGTCTGCCTCAAATCTTTTGTGAAATGTTGTCTCCTCCAATTCTAGGAGTCCCTTTTCCAAAGCATTTTTTTTTCCTTTGTGACTACAAATATACAGCCTTACATGAATTCACCCTGCTGTAGCCCTCTGCAGCAGAAGAGGACAGCTTCTTAGTGACACATCCTTCTCAAGGATCCCTGTGATCTGTGCCACACTGTCACTTCTGTTTCCCCTCAGCGCAGAAACACCATTTGGAAGGCTAGAGTAGCATACAGAAACATCACTGTGTTCTTACTGGAGGAGATGTCTTACTTACCAGAGACTATATAATTTCCATCTCCAAGTCCTAAGCTACTTTCTCAGCTTAAATCAGTTACTTGACCAGTTTCATATCGGTTTTGAATATATGCCAGTTCACAAAGCATCACTGGAGTAGTCTGGAGTTTCAGAGAAATAAGCTGTTTCATTCCAAGGGTTTGAAGCATAGGAAAGGGCTCCTTCTGCAGTTGTTTGCCTCCTAGTTCTGGGCAGTAGTAGCAGTTCATGTGCTAAAGCAGGCAAAGAACATTTGAAATCATTCCTCCCTGATCATTAGTGCAGAGGGGCAAAGGCCTCGTTGCCTACTGCAGCTTTGATCCACAGAGTTTATAGGTATTGCTAAATGGAAGGCAACAGTGAAGGATTACAGGAGGATCAATGTGTGCAGATACATCTCCAAGAAATCATTCTGTGAGAAAATCTGCTCATTTTGCTGTATGTTCATATAGAGAATAGCCATAAAGCATGCTTACAAAGAAAATCCCCATGGAAAGGCTGATTAATGTTCTTCTTATTAAAGAAAGTTATTGATCATTGAATGAATAGCAAGAGTTTTTGTGAGAATAAAGGATAGTTTTTCTTCCTGCAACTTTCTGTCACTACATTCCTAATTTTAACAGAGTTCAATCCTACTAAATCCTCACCTATATAATTGTCTTTAGTTGTGCTGTTAAGTAACAGTATGTAATCAAATAAGTGTTTTGATGACAGCAATCTTGAGAGCCACCAAGGAGCTACTGTCTGTGTTTTCTTACATCACTCCTGTGGCAGAGTAAAATGTTGCTTTAATAAAAACATTATCTTGTTAGCAACATCTGCATTTACTTTGGAAGCTGGAGTGACCTGAGAACCAAAGCATCTGTCAATGTTTTCAGTTGCTGCTCTTCAAACTGCTCTCAGGTTCTGCAGCCCCTGGGGCTGTGCCTTTCCCTATGCCTCAGGTTTCAGAATTTGCCGGTCCACATGACATTCCAGTACCTCTTCTGTAGCAGGCAAATCCTCTGGCCATACTTCAGAAGCATTAGGTATAGAAGTCTTTGTGGACAAACTACATTCACAGTGGTCCCATCCCTTAACTAGCCCCCAGGCTATACCACGTCACCTGCAGGTGCTAGTTTACCTGCCGCCTCTGCAGGGTGCTGAGCTGCTTGTGTTCCCTTGGGTGACAGTGCTGCAACAAAGCACTCTCCTTAGATTTCATTTATTCTAAAAAGAGATTTGAAGTTTACTTCAACTACAGCAGCTTTCTGGCCTTTTTGCTCTGTATGTCCAAACCCAGAACACATCACATGAACATTGCTCCCATCCCCCAAATGTTAAATGTTTTACTTGTATCACAGATTGGATAAACCCACAGAAGGCTTAGTAGATTTTCAAAATCAGGATGAAAGAATTCCTGAACCTACTCCATCCGTTTATTAATGTAGGCTGGTCCTGAGCAGGTAAGGCATCTATGAAAGGCTTCCCAGGGCCTGCTGAGCTGTCTGCTGGTGGATTTTCAGGGGCAGTGCTCAAGAGAGGACACGTTGGCACAACAAAACCTGCTCATGCAGCGACAGCAGCTCCCTGCTAGCTTTTTTTGCCTGTGCAGGCAGCAGGGATGATGTGTTCCGTGGATCAATCACTATGGACTGATGCTCTTCCACAAAGCAGATTATCTCTGTATTACTAAAGAACAAATGCAAGTAGACTTTTTTTTCCCCATTCTAAACCACAGATCCAGACACACTGGGCAGAGGTCTTGTTCCAGTGTGTTGCTCTGGAGTACAGTGCCACGGCTGTCTCATGCAAAGTCAGGGTGATGCACTAGGGATTGTTTAACAGGCTGATCCCTGAGTACCAGGTTCATGTTACCCCTACATTACAAGTTTGGCTAATGCTGAAGAGACATCCTGAAATACTGAGCAAATATAAATGGGAAGATGTGTGTGCTGTTCTCCAAAGACTCAAATTTTGAATGACTAGTTTAGCAGAAAGTATTACAAATAAGCCAAGCAGGAAAAATAAATGGAATTTTCTGCTGCTGGAGTTTGGACTGAAGCATGCCAGGGATGCAAAACAAACCAGGTGATGATGGCTGGGGAAGAAAGCAGTTTGAGGAGGAGATGATAAAAAGAAACAAGCAAACCTACTTCAACAAATCCACAAGCTGTGAATGTTTGATGTTAATCTACAAAAGAGTATCAAAACCTGCCTCTGGAAACTGCCAATGTGTTGCATTGGCTGCACCGTAAGGACAGCAGAGCTGAACTGGGCCTTTCTAGAGTAAGGCAGAGTTTGGGTGGGCTAAAAGGTCCCCTGGAGACATCCCTTTTCCGATACTGCCATTATATGAGCTACCCTTTGCTAGGGACAAAGTTTATAACTGATGGACCTCAGGTGACTGCTAGAAGCTTTTTGAGGGAGGAGCGTCACAGCTCTGAACACTGGTGCCACAATTCAGAGGCTGTGATTTCGAGAGATTGTTCAAGTTCTTATCAAGATAATAGCTACTGTGTTTAGTCCTAGGAAGGGCTCACTGCAATAGCAGGTGATGGGGATGCCCAGGAAGGTACACTGGGAGCTAAGTAGCTCAGCTGCATATGAAGTGCAAAATATACTGTGGAATTTTTAGTTGAACTGTCACAAGAATGAATATGGAAAATTCTGCTGGTTTTATACAGAGGAGACTCTTCACCATTAAGCACAAGCAGGTAAACTTATTACTTGTGCCAGCTGTGGGGTCTGTTTGCCTCCCAAAGCAGGGCGCATTGCTGACAGCAGCAAAATGTTCACTGACTGTCCTTATACAAACTTGACCTTTACTGGAATCAATTTTCAGGCAAACTGGAAATAGGTTTATAATGTCTGTAAAGCAGCACATAAAGGGTGAAATACATTAAAAGAAAAGCTTGCAAAATACAGTCAGCCTGGACTCTGAATAGCAGCATTGGCCAAATTTTTTGTTTTATTAATATTTAGTTCTTCCCTCACCCAAAATATTTACAGACTCACATGGTGAGTTTTCTACTTACTTGTTCATTAAATGTTAGTTTTCAGACAGTTTATGCTAACATAGTTCAGTCTGTGAATTTGCCAAGACTGTTACTGCTTTAGTCACTCATTAGTTGCTGTGTGTGATGGCTAACCCATATCACAAGGCATCCTTGCTGCTCAGTAATGAGCCATCTCCGAGGCTCCCCTGAAGCTCCTGGGGTAGACGGCGGGCCCTTGCCATGGGAATACTCCCCAAGAAACCTGCTTCCAGTTCCACAATATCCCCAGTAGGAAAAAGACGCTTGTATAAATATTTACAGAGAACAAGTAAGAGGGGTAACGACTCACGAATACAAAGTGAATTCTCCGTTTCCATCAAATAGTATCCACAAGCATTTTCATTTCACCTCTCCCATAGGGATTCCCTTAAGAAAATGTTTTTCTGTTTGTTATCAGGGAAGAGCTACTACAAAAACTAATAGAAAAATCATCAGGAGATTCGAAGAAGAAAAGTAAATAACTAAATTGCTTTCATAGCGGCTTCTTCCACCTCCATCCATTAGTAATAAAAAATAGTGATAGAAGTAGCCTCTGTGAGCATTCCAAGACTGTCCTGTCAGGTAGATTTCTTCTTAAAGTTTTCACCAAGAGAACAGACATCCCACCACTTCCCCTTATCTTTATACATCTTAATTAAGAAATTCACCTGATATTCACTCATTGTATTAATCAACTTTGATTTTTTTTACAGATAGGGTCCAAGCTTGCTGCCTGGGCAATAGCTGTGTGGCTGGGGGCTCTGGCGGTCAGGTGCTTATCTCTCTCGCTGCCACTTGGCAACACAAATCCATTCTTGAAGCTACAAAATGACTGCAACATGCAGTTGTGACCGTTTCCAATGCAAAAGCCAGCCTGCAAAACAAGGCAGCAAACCAAGGGTGACTGAAGAATACAGTCTTTTAAATTCCTTATTCTTTTCTCTGCAAGCTTCACTATATTCTCTATTATGTATTCATTGGGAAGGATCAAAACCTATTATTTTTCCAGTTGCTGAGTATGAGATGCAGGGTAGTTTTTCCCAAGCTCCTGCATAAGCTTAAAGCTTCTCTGCCCATTGTTGTGCAGTGCAGGCAGGGATAGTCTAGCTGTTGCTACATCTCCTTTGCAGCCCATAGATGTCTCCACGGCAGGCGCAGCCTGACTTCGATAGACACCCTGGGGCATGCAAGAGGGTACCAGGAGAGTACGATCAGGATAGTCCTTGTGACTCACCAGGAGTGCTTGGCAAGGAGCATGGGTTGCCCACTGGCGTCTCTGTTGTTTTCAGGCGCTGGCTGTGCAGCAAGTCAAAACTTTTACTTTAAACGTTTAATATCCCCTCCCCATGTTAACTTTTAGTCCTGAGTTAGTTTATCTGAACCATTAAAAGTGAAACAGAGCTGAGCGACAAATTAAGACGTGCCACAGAGAGCCAACGTGTTTCTTTTTAACTTCCATCTGTTGAGTGCTGGCTTCTGAGGTATGTGACAAAAAAAGTGCCTTTGCTTACGAACAGCTTTTTACTCCTGCTCATAGGTGGCCTCACTGAGGAAAAGGAGGGAGAGACTGTACTCATTTTCCCTTTAAAGAAACCCGACAAGGGGCTGAGCCAGAATAGTCAAGCTTAACTTTCATCTTAGGCAGGAGAGAAAAATACAACATGCAATGTCCTGTATCGATATTGCACCACTAGGCAGTATACACTCCCAACACCTAATGAAAGAGCAAGGGCATTTGTGCCACTGTTACTAGTTACTGAATTGTAGTCCCAGTTAGATAAAGGAGACTAGAAGTACAGTGCTTTCCCTGAAGTGTTTACAACCAAGAGTTTTTAGTGGTGCATCAGGATAAATCCAAGTGCATTAAAATTGCCAATTGACAAGCTAAAAACAGCTGAAAGGGTTTCACTGAGTAAAGAAGTACCATTTCAGGTTTAAGAGTCATTTAGAGCTTAGGTTTTTTTGCTGTCCTGCATCTCAGGAAATGAAAAGCCTCTGACAGCAACAAATGAAGGATGCTGTAAGGGCTCCATGGGAGCCGAGGAGGGCCAGCTGATTAATTATCTGGGAAAAAGGTTCATTGAGATCACTGATAATAATTCCACCTGAAGTTCACCAGGAAGATTTGGGGAAGGGAGGAGGGGTTAATAGATGTATGAATGGTAAAATGACTTCTCGTGAAGCTGGGGTGTTTCTCCCAAGAAGCATTGTTCACAAGACAGTGTCCGTTCTAAAGACCACCCCGATCCAGAGGATGCCTTGCACTTTGTAGCCAGTTCTCAGCACACCATGGCACTGGTCCTTGGAGGAGAAAGAAACTAGCAAGGGAAGTGCCACAGTGCATTTGTGATATGTCCTTTGTTATGCAGTGTTTGTGCCTGAATTTTTGTCTAAAATAATCTCCCTTGTAATTTCTTAAGTATTACAAAGAAACTTCAGTGCAAATGAGATTCAGCCCTCCAATACATGGTACTACTTTTAGCAAAGCCTCCTGCAAGGGTTGCTTGGTGACTGATGAATAGACCTCTTCGGAAGTCAGTAGGATTACCTTGCAGGCTGGTTGCCCCCCTTCCCAATAAAATAAAAGCAAGTTTGAGTATAGGGAGTTCATTATGAATATTTGCATCTAGAAGCAAACACCTGCCAGTGTATGAGGTCTACCGGGACCTTTCCTCGCTGGTGCTTTTTACCTAAATCTTTTAATCTTTGTTTTTTCCTTTAAAGGGCTGTCATTTAAAAGTGCCTACCGTGTGCATGTGTGAGCACTTACACAGGAGCTGGAAAGCCATTCACCGGTTAGTGGATGGGTAGGCATGGCTGGAGAAAAAAAGTTATTACAAGACAGATGGAGAAAGTACTTTTAACAAGTGCATAAACATGAGAATGTGCTGGCAGCTACGATGGTCTAGGTACTATGGATCAAAGGTCCTGAAACAGCCATTTCTGGGAGCTGGCAAGTGTACCACGGAAGGACCACTCTGTATGGATTCTGTTTCTTATGCTGTTTCCATAAGTGCTTTCCATAGCAAATTTCAGAATGAGCTGAAATTAGATGGAACATAGTTAGAAATTTCTGCACTACATTCTGAAGTTCAGGATGTGCTATCATCTTTGTCGTTTCCAATTCTAGGCTTAAAAATGCAATATTTATTTATTAAAAATTTTGATTTTACTTTTTATGATTCTGAAGTGCTGATTTGTATCTTAAAAAGTTTGGGTTTTTTTTTAAAAAATAAATAAACAGTTCAGGGTTATGCTTCATTTGAGGTTAAAATTACAGAAGTTGCCAGTTTGTTTAGTACCCAGTGCACTCCTGTATAAAGGCTTGATGCAAATTTATCTCAAGCAAAGAACTTTTTAATGAAACATAATTTCAAATGCATCTCTCAAACAAGATATTTCTTAATGTCAGAAAGAGACAAAAGTTAACAATATAGTAAATAGGAGGGTCTTAGTGTTTGGCTTTCCTTGGAGACTTACTCCTTGAGTACAATTTAACTTTGTCTTCTCATGCCCTGAAATGTATTGCAGATCAACCAGAAAAGAAGTGCAGACTTGACCGCTGTGGCACCTGGATTGCTTCAACTCAGATACCCTTCTTTTTGCACTGGTTTCAGCAGGCAGGTTCTGCCAAAAATACTTTTACATCAGTTCCTTTAGCTGTAAATTGAATTTCAGATAGCTGGCCACAGTTTGCCTGGCCATAGCAATGCTAAGTGTGGTAGGACTTGCAGTACTACAGCTGTAGCAGAACGCTAAAGTACCAGAAAGGACATAAGCACACCTGAGAGATGTAAACTGGGCACAATTTATAAAGAAATGCAGCAGCCCGTGACAATACCAATGTAATATTAAATCCTGCAAACCATCCAGAAATCCACTGGGGAATTAGCCCTTTTGGCTTATTTGTTTCCTAATGTAATAGCAACTTTTTTCTCACTAATCATTCATTGACTAGGCAAAAAAACCCAACAAACCCAACCCACTCCTGTAGATAGTGTGCAAGGGATTTCTTCCGAGGGTAACACAACATGACGATATTTTTTTATTGTTTCCAACATAATCCTCTATTATGGAAAGGGTTTTGATAATTGTATATATTGTATAATTGTATATATGTTGAATTGAGGCACATTTTGTTGCTTGCATAAGGGAAAAAGTTGTTCAGAGCAACATCAGCTCTACTGGTTGTGCTGAAATATTTAAAAGTATAAATTATTTACATACCAACTGAGACGTGGAAGAGAGGAGTTCTTTACAACATTACATATATAAATTATATACAATGCTTATTCAAGTTTGTTAGAAAACATCCACCTGCACTGAATTTCATTTTTTCTTTTTAACGATTTTAAAAATCAAAGTTAGCCAATGCTTAGAAGAACAATATTGGAATTTTAGCTCAAGAGTTTGAAAAGGGGGGGGGGGGGAAGTCCCATCAACGTTGTCTCTCTCTCACTATAACAAAAACATTATAACATTTACTGAAGATATGCCTTGAACAAAGGGAATAGCAGATTTTTGTAGTGACAATAAAGACCATTAAATAATTTCTATGATATTATTCCAGTATTTGAGTTCTGAGCATACTCTGAAGGATAGCTGCAGAGTAAAACCACAGTAATCAGAGTATTACCACAGTAAAGTGTCAGCTCTTTATAGCTCTTACTGAAGTTTTTGTTTAATTACGCTGAAGTTGACCAAGCACTACTTTAACAGCAAAATTGCTTCATGCATGCACATAAAACTAAGCAAACAAGCCTACAAAAGCTTTCCTAACAGCATGGTTTGTTCTACTTAAACAGGGGTTTCTTGTGCCACTGTCTTTATTGAGGTTTTCTGCTGAGACTGCTTTGAGTTCTGGATCAAAGCTATAGTTTTACTTTGCATTGGGCAGTAGAACTTATCACATATAAACTTGGAGCAGGGAAATAAATACCCCTTCACCTTAAGTGCTTATTTATTGTTCTCCATCTGTCATGCTTGATTAAAATATAAAGCTTGCCTCCCTGGCTGGAATTAGCTTTTCATTGTAAGTGACTAACGTTCAGGTCTGAAAAATAACAGCTCATTTGTTTCAATATTTGTCATATCATTCAGAAGGGGGTTACATTATGGCCAATTAGCAGTTAATTGTGATATATAATTCAAACATTTGCTTGCTGTTTTTAAGTGCAGAAGTTGGACTCAATCCCTATGCAGCTCAGTGCCTTTCATTGAGACAGGTCTCAATACAGATTTAGGATGCTGCTGCAGTAAGGACTGTCAAAACCTTCCATATGTTAACCTAGGGAAGAGGAAGAAAGACAGTATATAAGTTGCTTAACAGTGCAAATGTATTTGAAAAAGTGACTGGACACTTGCTTTGAATGCATGCTTTTGGTCACGCATTCAAATGATGGTACCCAGTGCAGAATTCAAGTTCAAGACAATACACATCTATTCCTGCACTCTACTTGCTTGATCCAAACTCCTCAAGGTTGTATCGATACAAGCTGTTTACTCAGTGCTGCTTGTTTGTTTTTCTGTCTCAAAGTATATGTATGGGAAGGACCAGAAACAGTCCCACTGTAGAAATATATCCAAGAAAATCAAAATTCCTACATCAAAGAAGGAACTGAAGTCTCCCTTAGCCATATGCACATCTACAGTGGCAAAGCAGTTTAATATCTGGTTATGATGAACTGAAAGCCAGAGAGGCAGTCCAGACCATATTCATCCAGTAGTCTGTCTGGAGAGCTAATGAGCATCCACAGATCCCATCTGAGTGAACTCAAGGACATTATTTGCATTATATAGCTGGAAACCTACTTACAGAGGAATGCCAGGCTTTCTTTGAAGAGGCACGTAGTGCTTAGAAAATTTTTCTCATTTAGTTGATTTTCAGAGGTACTGCGCTTAGCAAGAGTATTCTCTACTGTCCATAATGGGTAAAAGTATCCAGCAGATGAGGAAGAGACACTCCTTCATGTCTCAAAAGCAGCTCAGAAAACAAGCATATATAGGCAAATTGGGTGCAATGACACTTGACAGCCTCCTTCACTGCAGGATGGCCAGCGTTGCCTCCAAAAGGAAGGTTTTGTAATAATTCTCCAGGTAAGGCTTTCCTGCTGACCTCCACATACAGCTTTGCTGTCTGCTGCTGCAGGATTTGGGAAGTCCTCAGTGCTGTTTGTCAGCAGCCACATACAGCCGTGCAAAACCTACACGGCACACTCGCAGATCTTATGCTGACAGTTTACTGCTTTCCATTTAAAAACATGATTCTCCTTGATTATTGTCATTCCTATGGGCAGCACTTTGTGCTGAAAGGCAAGGAGAATAACAATTCTCAAACAACTCAATCTTAGCAGCTCTTCCAGCGGACTGTAGTTCTGAAGACAATTTCGATAAAGAAGCTGGTAACGGGATTCAATTCTCAGAGGAATCAGTCTCCCAAATAGACGAAAACATGAATAACGAGAGATTGAAGTACACCCTAGTGCTGTGTTACTCATCTCCCAGCTTCTGTTCTTTTCTCTCCGTATCCCTGTTCATTATTTTCAGTTGTTTTATATGAGAAAAGGACTTTCAGAAACGTGTCCTCCGTGCCAGGCTCTCAACCATTTCAGCGAGGACTGCTGCTAATCTACATCATGATTGGTGCTCAGACTTTGACGTTCTCTTAAGGGCCAGTTCCAAACAACTGAAGAGCAGAGTTGTAAAGTGCTAAGAAAGAACTAATCACCTAGCAAAGAGGCCACTATGTTAATTACACCTTTTAAGCGGCAACACCAAGAAGCTGAGTTTGTCACAAAGCTTTGTGCCTAGAGAAGGGGATACGCCCATTCACAGATGATGGTTTTACTCATAAACAGTGAAACGAGTCGTTATAATGTACAGTGAAGACTACATATTAAAGCTCTGGAAGCATTTGTGTGGTATATCCAAACAGAGAGGCTTTTCTAACAGGAATATCGTGTGTGTGTGGGGGGTGTTGTTAAGATTATTTTATATATTAGCACTGCCTATGAAATAATAGTGTTGCTTCTCTGCAATACGGTATTTGTAAATGCATATAATCTGTAGCATCTCAAAGTGTTTTGCAACAGGTTGATTTTTAGTGGGCTTCCCCACCCCCCTCTCCCCTCCTGCTTTCAGGGATGTCTGAAGGATGTTAAATGTTAATGGCACCAACATGAGTTGCAGGTTTTCTTCGAATTTTATTTATTAAAGAAGTTTTACAAAGTGCTCTCAAGCATAAGAGATTAAAGGATTTATCCCTGGAAACGTTTTTTTAGATGAACAGTAAGGCAGAAAAGGAGCACTGGTCTTTGAAAGGAGGGAGAACTTCAGGAGGAAGGACATAGATGTCTGCAATGCGGAATAACTAAAAATCAGAGTAAATTGTATGGGATGAGGACAGGAGACATCCAGAGTCTCTGGACTAAAAAGATGAGTACTTGGCAAATGGATACGCAGAGTAGCACAAACGGAGTCCAAGCCTGGAGACATTTAACAGAGGAGAATGGTCTGTTGAAGGTCACAGGGCTCTAAAGAGGCTTCAGTGAATTTTAAGGAGGTTTGAGGTGTTAACTTTCTGCACCTTCCCATATAGCTGTGCCTACAGCAGGAAGGTGGAGGTGCCAGGGCACCAGTGTGTGCAGTGCCCGCTGCCTCCCGCTCCTGCTGATGGGCTGGCGAGACAACCTCGTGCTGCAAACCCCTCTTCATGCATTTTTCAGTCGTACACAGGAGGACGCGAGATTTGTTCAGTTTGTACTCAAAAGAAACGTGTCTCTGCTACAGTTACTGGGAAAATCTCTGGAAAACAAAACAACCACCCCCCTAAAACCCCACCACACCAAAAGCAGGAGAAGACACAGCCACCTTTCTTTGCCACTCCACTTTTTGCTAAATAGCTCAAATGTACAGGTGGTATATTTTGTTTCAGAATGATTTGAGGGAAATAAATTAAACCATGGAACCGCCAAGACAGTGGCAAGCCCGCTGGCTGTTAAGGCTGAATATGGAACAACAGAATCGTGTCTCCTGATGCTGTCATCTAAAACATCTATTGTTTCTTGATGTCAGTTATCAGTTAAAACGTTTTAAGCTGTTACATTTTATAACCTAATAAAATGCCATTCATTAAATACGAGTTTCCTACTTTGTGAAACAAAAGAGCACCTGGCTTCAGAATATCATTTACCAAGTTCCAAAACACACCACTATGCAGGTAGGATCATCCTGCCCACTTTGCTTTAGTTTTTAACTGCTTATTTCACACATGAGAGCTGGGAGATGTACATGCAATTAATTCCTTGAACTGCATAAACCCACATTTCATCCCTCTAAGAACACTCTCCTAACAAGCACAGGTGGTTCATTGGGTTCATTGTTATCCTAAGATGATTTTAGTTTGCACAACTTTCCTTCTGCCCTGTGTAGTAGGGACTCCTCCTGAGCATAACACTAGCTGTGCCTGTGCTACAGGAGAAACACTGCAATTCCCATCACCTTTATCATTCCCTCTCAGATTCAATGCAAAGCCAAAAATGCAGGGAAATGCCACCCAGGTGTTACCAATTCAGCTCAGAAGCACTGAGTGCTTGCCCATGATACTGAGGAAAAAAACCTGTCAGCCAGCTGGGTAGATTTAAGACAAATGGGAAATTCCCCACCAGAAAGAAACCAACTTCACTGCACACAAGCCAGGGTAACACATCACTTCCCTTCAGACCAAAACCAGTGCAGCCATGAGGTCAAAGCTTATTTTTCAGGAGATTCCAATATTGACTTATTTACTTCAAAATAACTAAATCATTTGGAAGTCCCTGTGAGCGAGAAACCACCTACCAGAATGGCCAGATCCTGCCGGGCTGGGGGCACTCATGGATGAGAGATGATGTCCTGAGCTCTGCAGCACTGGCTCTGGACAGCAGCTAATGGGCATTCAGGGTTTTAAAGGAAACTGAAAAGCTCATCTATGGGGAAAGAAGGCAAATTTACTCCTCTTCCTGTGATGAGAAAAGGGTGTGGTGCCACACAAACTTTTCCCAACTAAAAGTGTTGCTTGAACTGAAAATGCCCCTAAGATTTCTTTATATAAGAAGAACATTTTTCAGTGAAATGAGGAAGCTCCAGCTCTAGAGGAGCCAGCTTCGCCCAGTGACCCCTGGACTTGCAGCAGAATGGCTTTAGCATCTATGCAGACTTTTAACTGAAGCTTCCCAAGAGATTGAATGTTTAGAAGGAATTTCTCCCAGGTGGTTTCCTCTGATGTCTGAGAAGGTTTTAATTTGACCCTGCAGCTGGGATCAATTGATCCCGCAGCTGGACATTGAAGGGTCTCTTAGTAGAGCTACTGATGAATGTCATCATATTGAGTCCCTATTCCCCTCTGCCAAAACATTTTATCAAAAGGTTTCCAGGTAGTTTCTTAAAGAAAGGCAGTCTCCATAGAAAGACTCATATTTAAAGAGAATTCGATTCCACCCCCCTCACACAACCCTTTCATGTCATTTCTTTAGAGTTAATTCAGTGTCTATTAGCAGGACAGTAGGGATAAAAGTTCTGAGCCATCTTTTGTCTGGCTGCTCTGTGGAGCCCTGACCCTATAATGTTTAGCAAGCAAGTGGGAATTAGTAAATCTTCAAACAAACATTAGGAAACGAAGGGGAATACAGGAAATGTCTGTAAAACAAATCCATTCCTGTGAAATCATGACAACAGTGTTCAACACCTTGAGATGTGCAAAGCCCAAAAAAGGATGGAATTGGTAAATGAGAGGCGATGAAGCACTGTGGTGAGATGCCAGACCTCTGTAGGAGGAATTTGTCAGGGGCTATAATTTAGTTGACTTAATTGAGGATGCATGCAGGATGAAAGGTTTTGGAATTTTACTATTAAGCGTAAAACATCGTCTTCAGAATGAAAACTGACATCCAGGGAGGCAAGAAAAGAATAACACAAACAAGAGGTTAGTAAAGCAAGATAAGCACCACCATGAGTTGTGTTCTGAACTGTGATAGCATAATTGAAACATAAAACACCCCTTCTTACTGCAAGTCCATTTTCTCTACTTCTCTTATTCTTCCTATTTTTTTTTTAACTTGTGGTTTCTGTTTCAGTTTTAGCAAATTAGGAGGGAAGAGGGCAATGAAACTGTTGCTAAATGGTGAAACACTTGATTTAATGCCATTTCCTTTGCAGAACAGAAGTCATCTCTTCTGGCCATGCATGGAAATAATTTAATTTAACAACATAATAAACATTTAGAAAAGCATTAATATTTGATTACTAAGTGGTGTTATTATACTAGTGCCATTTCTTTTAAAAGGTATTGAATCTGGAAAAGTATGGATTAAACATCTAGAGGATAAAGTGTTAGCAGTAGTTGAAAATCCATACAATGAGAGGGACGGCTTATTGGCCCTTAAATAATCCATATCCTGGATTTTAACTGCTCACTGAAAAGCTTAACAATGATTCAGAGGGCTGCCTGACTGGCATTAGTTCAGGTTTGGTACATAAAGAGGAATGATTAGGATGTGAAGAAACAAAACAGGATGGCAAATTAAAGCACAAAGTAGAAGAGCTCCAGAAAGAAGTACAGAGACAGTGTTTGCTGGGGAAGCCAACAGCCTGGTGGACAGGCATTTTTATTTTATTTATTTTTAATTCTTTTTTTTTTTTTAAAAAAAAAAGGCAGAATAGGGGATGGAATGCATGAGCTTGAATTTTAACCACTGACAGGGACAAATGAATAGAGTTAGGAAGAACACTTATTTCTCAGAAAACTTTGGGTCCAGAAACTCATTTCTTACCATGCTGTGCTCTGGAGCCATGTTATTTACCAAACACTACTTTATAAAAAGACCTTTATGGAACATGAGGAATAGTCTCACTGGAATGCAATAGATGGAGCTGCTCAGTTAAACTCCTGCCCTGGAGGGGTCAGCCATGGCTCCCAGACCAGGTTTCCATTGTTCTTGGACCTCTATGGTCACTTTGCAGCTCTTCTGTGCCTCTCGCTTCCCCGCTGAAATGGTAATTTACAATTTTCACCCTATTCAGTGTGGTCCAATGAAACACTACAGACAGAAGGAGAGTCAGGAGCTGGCGTTTTAGGTACAGAAATACCAGTGTTTGGAATAAGTATTTAAGTGCCTCATACTGCACAGTGGACATCTTATTTCTGCTCTCTTCTCACCAAGGAACTTCAGGAGAAGTTCCAGTTGAGTCAAGGACATTACACCTGAGGAAAAAGTAGAAGGCATAAGCAAAGTGAGAATGAAACATAAGTGTGTGCCAGCAGTTGCAGTGTGAGAGAATTAATACCTCTTTTTTGGGTCCTGGCTAATGATTATACCCCTGCAAAAATTGTGCTCCAATTTTTCTATCTCACAATTCTTTTGTTGTTACTATCGACCTTTCTGGTAGCTCACTCTTTCATTCCAGCTATGAAAATGCTTCTATTTAGAATAAACATAGACTGAACACAAGTAACAGAGTTTTTCCTGTTAAACTCCATTTAGTTTCACACTTGTCCAAATGAGAAGTACCACAGAGAATGCAAAATAGAAGGTAGGGATGTCCCCGCTAGTGTAGTGGCAGACCTCATTCTTTCTACTTCTGTCTTGCATCAAGGAAGTTCTTGACATTAAATCTTCTAACTTATTCCCTTGGTGTATGTGGGGTTTTCTTTTTCCATAAAAAACCACATCCCTTTCATGCAGCAATGTGTTAGCGTAGCTCAGACCTAAAGGCCACAGAAAAAAAGCCAAACACCAGCACAAAAACCTGGCTCTTCTCCGGGGATCCATCAAGGATAATTACCTGGCCTCCCTGGGTTCAGCTGGGGATCCTCCCAGTGCAGGAATACAGAGTTTCCTGCAGAAAACAAACATTCCTTCTGACTGAGATGCTGATTCCTTGCAGGGTCAGGCACGAGGTATGAGAGCTGCAGGAAAGTGATGCTCTGTGTTGCTACAGCAGCAGACTGCTGCTCTGCATCTGCAGTTGTCCCTTGGGCAGCCCCACTGTGTGCAGGCAGGAGACTGCCAGTCTGACAGTGGCAGTGAGAGAAACAGGCTTTGAAAGCAGTGTCCTAGTCACAAAAGTTCTGTCAATGGTGTATGTAGAGTCACAGTTATTCACTTTCTCACATTCTTCATTCTTTCTTTTCCTTTTCCATTAGCGCTGGACACATTTTCAAATAAAGAATCGAAGAAAAAATAATTTCACTTTATTGTGAAGCACCTGCTATCCTTTATTCCTCTCTCTTCAAGGGTAATGTGCCTTTTTGTAATAGAGGGGGTCTTACGAGTCTCCTGAAATGATAAAATCAGATCATTTACATGTGGGAAGTGCCAGCTGGAGAGGAGAAAACATACGCTTGTGTTCAAGAAAAGTTTCACATGACATTAAAAGAAACCATCTGCTTTTTCTTTTTTTCTTCTTGTTTAAGAGCAGCTTGTGTTTGCAGATCACAATTTAACACATGGTAATAACCTACAGGACTTTGTGAAGCATGGATCTTATTTTCCTTCTTGCATAAAAACCCATAAAAGATTGTGAAGAAGACATTTACTTCTGATCACTGTTTTTTTTTGCGCTTATGTTTACACAATGGCTGTAACACTGCAGTAAAATCCAACTGATGGATATAAAATGTAATGTAAGGCATAGATACTAATTTATACTGTACGTTCACGTAGAGCTGAGCTTTTCTTTCATCACTTCAAATGCAGCCAGTTTCTGATGATGATAGGCAAACAAATTATTCACCAGCTCATAGAGTCGACTCAGGTTTCTGCAGCGTTAGGAACTTCAATTATATAACTGATATAAATATCCCTATCAGCCCCAGAGCTGCTTTGAGGAATTCCCTCCAGCCCTTTCTAAAGACCATTTCATTAGCTGTCTCTTTTAGTGAGTGATTTTCTTTGCACACTGGCAGTAACCAGAGCTAAGGTACAGATGATCTGGCATGAGTGATGGCTGGCCCCTCCGGGGGCAGTTCAGTGTAATCTTCACACAAACTGGCCCATTCATTTCTTTGCTCATCTGCTCTCTGGCACTTCTTCCTGAGCCAGGGAAGGTAGATGATCATAACAAAATGCCGAATTTCCAGGTGGATTTTAATTTGCTTGCCTGTAAAGAATTCACTTTTGTTTCATGTTTTAACAGAGCTTTGGGGCCCAGTCTTATCTTTTCTTAAGCCCATTCGTGATTCCTTAAGTCAGCAAAGTCTTCAAAGTGCATAGCACATGATAGGACTTCTGTGTGTGCCATTTATCCGGGATTTTCAACAGAATATCCTGCAGTAATATATGAATGTCTGATTTAAGGGTCATATCTTTGGCTCCCTGTGTAGCCTGGTTTGGAGTCTGCCTCTTACTGGGTTTTACATTTATATATCTTTTTAGACTTTTTAGTCCTTGGGACTGTCTGCCAAAAACCTGGCAGAATAGAGTCCTAACGGAAGTTGGTGAAATTGAGCAATGATTTTTTCCTCTGGATTGCAAGTCTGACTGAATCTCTATTGAAATAATGCATTTCAGAGAGTCTTCACAAAGGCAGGAAACTATTGAGGGCATTTCCCCTCCTTGTGCTGTACCATGTCTCTTTCCTACATCCCCTAAACATCAAATGATTTGGTCTGGCACATGAATGATCCCATATGTACCATTATGACATCAGACATCTGCTACCCATCAAGATGTCAGCTTAATTTGGAAGAAAACATTTATAAACACATGTACAAGCACCAGCCAGAATGCTTTGTGACCTTTGTATGTTTACTTTAAGAAATTAAATGCACATCAGAGAAAATCAGATTTATGATAAGTGTGGAAAGACGTGGTGTGAATTTGTTCTCTTAAGTGGAAATTCAGGAACATTTTGGTTTTACTCTTTTGCCTCAAAAATGAAGTGACCTTTTACTTACAGCAAGAAAGACCACAGAATCTCAGAGCCATGTGTTCACCCCACACTGCTGTGGGGGAAGGAACAAACTCCAGCAGATCTAGTACATATAGTCTGCTATCTGCTAGATTCCTAGTAGATCAGACTGTAGAGAATTGTGAAATAGATGATAACACTTCCATCTCCTGTCTCTGGCCTCCTCCACTTCCCTAGAAACCTGAGGAGTTACCCACATTCACTCCAGTGAGAAAGAAAACCAGTGATGCACCATCAATTGTGCATAAATTCTGATGTAAGAAAAGCATATCACAATATATTATTATATATAATATATAATTTATATAGAGAAATTATATATTATTCTATATAATAATATAAAAATATATAATTTTAGGAAGGTGGGGGAAACAAAATGAAAAATCAGGTTAGTGTAGGTCACTGTGGAAGATAATTCTGGCAGGATTAGAAATGCTGAGGAGTCTCCTGAATCTAAGTTGGATATGCATAGTGATTAAGACAGTTATTTTGCCAGAAGAAAACATGGTCAGAAATTGCAGTGGCATTTAGAGTCATCAGCAACTGTCACATGTAATGGGAGGAAGAAAGGATGTTTTACAGTGGCTTTTCATTGCTGGTGAAGAGGTGGTAATAGGAAATAGGTCTGATCAAAACACCAGTGGCATTTAAACAGAAAAACAGAGGTAGAAGTAAGACTTTTTTTAACCTGAATTAGCTCAACCTGAGAAGAGAGTGAACCGTTTAGTTGTAAGCACGTTTGAATGGCAATCTCAGGAGCATAAATGCAGTACAGGATTACCTGCTTTAAACCAAAGGTGTAAAACCTATAGCCCAGCCTCAGGGAATAAAGGGGAGAGTTCCAGCTCTTCCCTTTTGTTTCAACTCCATGGTTGAAAAAAACATATTGTAAGAAAGAAGACCGCTTAAGTGAAGAAAAAGTCAAGCTGAGTTAGGCTTTGCCAAAGGATATTAAGGAGTGAAAGGCTTTTAAGTAATATAAATAAAAGGAGAACAAGAATAAAAGTGACCTGCTATGCAGTGAGAATGGGGTCAAGAGCAAAGATAATCTAGATATTACCCCAAAATAGTGCTGACTTAGATTTCGGTGTAGGGACAGTAGCAGAATGGATGATGTGGATGAATGTACTGCAGTTCATTTCCACAGCCTGGGAGGCAGCAAAGCCGTAAGTGTTTCATGTGCTTTAGGTGGGAAAGCCCATTAATCTCCATCACAGATGTCTGAAAGGAGCAATATAGGAAGCAGCAAATCTAATAGCAAAGCCCATCTTATCTGGATGGGCACAGGTCTGATTACAGGAAAGGTGAATTCCTGTGTGGGCAGATGCAGAAATGGACAGTGATTGCATGGATAGAGAGAGTCTCACAGGAGGAGGCCAAAATTGCTCAGTATGTACAGTCAAGCTGCAAGAAGGCTGAGAGGATATAAAAATCTCTCTATATTTTTTTTTTTTTTTATGGGGCAAAGAAAAGGGAGGGAGAAATACTATTAAGCTAAAGGAAAATAGGACCAAATAAAGTAAAAGACAAATGTATACATACACACTGTCTGCGCATAAACTTTGGTGGACAGTTGGAAACCTTCAACGCTATCCAGAGAATGATCCCTGGCTGAACACTAGGAACATGTCAGATACAAAGCCAGGCAGAAATATGCAAGCTTTATGGTTAAATCTATGAGGTTTATGGTGCATTTCTGTAATAGCAAAGGCTTGGATTAAGTGATTTAGAAAGTCCTTAATCCCTATGCTGTGAATCCCTGCAGGGAAGAAGTCACTAAGGGTTGCCAATAAAATCTAAGTGCAATCTCAGTTGCTCTCTACAGACCCACATAAAACTCTTGGATAGGGAAAAAGCAAGGTGTAAAGTTCACTGAATGTTCATGTAGCAATTTCTTTAGAGTTTGACAGATAACAAGAGCACTTTCTTTACAAATATGCACTTTGTAATGTGACATTAATGATACAAATGAGAATATATTACTGGGAATTAGAACATCTTAATCAAGTTCACATTAAAAAACCTGACAAATTGCCTCATAATGACCTTGGATCCCCAAACTGGAAGGAAAGCACCTTCTCTCATAAGATTTTGTGCTGTCCTGTGCCTACTTCAAATATACAATTGATGGCAAGTATGACAGGAGGCATACCTCAAGCTGGAATATGTAGAGACAGAACATTTTCCCAGCTTTTCAGGATGGAGACACGGCAGGAATTGGACACTGCATGTCAGATTGGCTTTATGGATTCAGGCTGGCAGTTGACATCCAGTACAGTATCGTAGCCATTAACGCATGAAGAAGTTGCTAACACATAAATACCATCCTACCAACTTGCCGTGTGGAGTATCCAGCCAAGAACAGCCCTGCATGGAGGGCTGATTAACCTTCTTTGTCCATGGTTATTCTAACATTTGTGTGGTGGTATCTCATTGCTAAAATTTATGAGAAAGATGACAAAGACATCAAAGTCTAGTATTTGTCACGCCTTTTCATCAATAGTAGAAAACTCTTTTTTTCTGGCATTCCTCTCCCTTAACATGCATTTAAACCCAAACTAATTATTGGTATAAATATGCTAATAATCAGAACTAAAAATTTGAACCTTGCTTAGAACCTGAGTTAGCTTTTTATAAATGCTTCTGGCTTTTAAAGCCTATTAAAATCCCACCGTTACACAAATATCTCATTTTAAGAAGTCTGCAAATATCAAATCCGTGCTAATGAATCTGACCAGATCAACTAACAACATAAAAGTGTTCATAAGTAGGTAACTACCCGCCGCAGCACCTAACCCTTTACATCCCAGAGATACCTGAAGGTGTTTGATGTGCCTCCTCTCCTCACCAAGCTATGAAAAGAGATAAGATCTCAGTTAATGTGTCTCAAAAAAGCTCAGATTTTAGTGGATCAGATGTGAGGTAATTTCACAGGGCTATGAAGACCCTGAAGGTTTGTCACAATAAATAACATATTATCTGGCCAGCTGACATCCAGCTTCCCATTCCTCTGAGCAGCAGTGACAACCCTGACCTCCCTGTAGTCACTTACTTCACAAATCTTGGGATTTGGAATGGTTTGTTCTCTTTGAATTTGAGGGGTCTGCTAATTTCTTTCCTGTCTATTATGATGCACTGGAAATAATGTGAATTAATTTAACTTGGTGACCTTTTACAACTGTCAGGTTGCAGTATTTTCAGCTTTCTTGATCGTCTCTGGACCCATTGAAAAGCAATAGCAAGGGAGGCTTAGTGTGGCTGACACTTTGCATTGTATCATGGATATGCTGGAGCTTGAGAGGTTACCTGATGAACTGCAGTGACAAGAAAAAGGACAATCTACAGTAAAATGACATATTTTGATTTAGAGATGTCTCTTAGGCCCTTTCAAAGTGAACAGTCATGACTGAAATACCTTGCACATAAACTTATGTTAGAAACCGACTGGATGGTACTTGTATAAAAAATACATGTAGGAGTTAGAATATGAAAGCAGATAAAAGATACTGTTTCCACAGATTTGTATTTTTCTTTCTACATAGATTCTGCTATTAAAATCTGACGAGTCAGCAATCAAAATAAAACACTGCTTTGTTCAAAAGTAATAAAGATTCAGATTCTGGAACTACGCTAAGCAGTTCCGTAAGAAAAATAAATAAGCATTTATTTTCTTGCTATTACAGTTTCTGTGGTCTCTCTGGGCATAAATGATAGTAAGAATGCCTTGATTTTTGTTTCGATATATACACGGAATCTAACCCGATGTGGATGTGTAAGTAAACCCATTTTGTTTTCGTTATTCACGGTAAAGTGCATCTGTCCAGACAGATCTGCTCAAGTTCATAAAAGCAGAATTTTCAGCAGTGTGCACTGGCAAATGGCTTTGCTGCTTAACACTGATCTGCTTAACAGAAAAAGCCGCATGCAAGTCAGAAAAACTCTTCAAAACAAACTTACCAGAAACTAGGAGAAGCTCTTTAGAAACTCAAAGCATAAGGCAACATCTATGAGTTGACTGGCAATTCATTGCCCCATTTTCACCTTTAGTTCCCACCGAGCATCTTCAACACAGCTAACTGTATTTGCAAGTAAGCCCTACTGTTTATTTATTCTCATTTCTGCTCAGCTTCTGTGCTGTCACAGTTACTTTGCAGTAGTCTGTCCATGCAGTTGACTTCTGAATATGCTGGGTACATAAATATTTTTAAATTGGAAGAGATATTCAGATTTGTCTTCTCTTTCATATCAAGTCTACTTGATTTCCTGCAGATTAGCTCTTCTAGTGACCTGAGCTGTACTTGCTCTTTCCTTATGCCTACAAAGGTATTGAGCATAAACCACCCTGCTGCAGATGCAGGTGCTACTTCCAGTATTTAAGTCACTGTTCCTGAGAAATTTTGGAAACGTTACTCATGAAGCCAAGATCCCACTATGGACCAGAACTTTGGAAGTTAGAGCCTCATTTAAAACTATTTCTTGGAAAACACACTGCAGTGACAAGGGTCAGCTGACCTGTTGCCCTCTGTGGTGCTGCTTGACTGCCCCAGTCCTGATGAGTTGTTACAGAAAAGATTCATTCCCACAAGCTGTTGGAAGATTTCTCCTATGGCTTCATTATATTACCCAGCAACTGGAGCTGTTACTTGATTTGAAAACATACACAGACACAGGCACACTGATGTAATAATGACCTAAAGGCAAGGTTGAGCTGGAAATGGTACTTCCCTTAACGTTCATATCAAAAAAGCCCCAAACAAGCAAAAGGCCACAAACCCCACCACTATGTTAAAAGTTATTTTTTGCTGCAATGAGAAAGATTTTTAGATAAACTTTTATTTCTCTTACAGCGACCAATAACAAATGGGAAAGAGTTAAAATGAGACATCCTCTTGTAAAAAGAAAACCTCAAATTTCTCAGTTTTGCAATGCGTCTTTTGGCAATGAGTCTTTCTGCAGTGCGTTTCAAGCGCACTTACAAAGCCCAGTTTTGCCACCACATTCAGGCTGAGATCTGAGTGCAGTTGTTTGTGGCCAAGATTAGTTCCACCTGGAAACCTGCAAGCACACAGTTTGTTCTCTCTACCAACTGGAGAGCAGATTTATCATGCATATAAATGAAACCTATGAAAATACCTGTATATCATTTTTTTCATGCATTGAGAAGTTCCCATTCTCTGTACAGAAGCTTTCGTTGTCTTGAGGAAACGATGCCCACAACCAGGACCTGACACAGCTTCTGGGACTACCCAGAACTTGCAAGCATCCAAACTATTTGGATGGCCTCCCTAATAATACCTAGAGCACTAATAAAGGTGCAATTGACAAGTCATTCCAAAGCTAAACATCACCAGTCTTAAAAACAGGCAGCCCAGTCAAACTGACATTGTTACTGTTTTAAAACGATAACATTAGTTCTGTCACTGCTTAACAGATTTGGAGTGCTCTCTTCTGGCTGTCACCTCAGAAAATCTTGAAAGGAGACACTAACACAACACAAAACAGTGTTTTCAGCTGCTGTTGCAACTTCACATCAGTTTTCTCTGGAAATGGTGTGAATCCGTCTTCCCATAGTGATGACACACACTTTCTAATTGAATTTAGTCTTCTGCTCACCTACAGACATAAAGAGAATTCTTGACTGTATGAGCATGCTAAACAGAGAGAAAATGGCATGAGAGGGAAGATTCAAGGAAAGAATCTAAAGAGCTTTTCTTCCTTGGGTGTGACGTGAGGAGCACTGTAGTTTGTTATGAGCTTTGCTTGGCATTCTCTTGCAGAATTTTCCCTTTCATCCTATGCTGATAAAGAAAGAGAATACAAATTAAACCCCATAGTGCTGACTTTTGAGGAGCAGCAAGGTGTGACCTGGCAAGCACTGTGCCTGGGTTTTTTGCTCTTCATGAGCACTTCTCAATTTGCAGATATTCACGTCTCTGGGTTACTGGTGGCCTATTTGCAACCTCATTATTCCTACACTTGTTGAGATTACTTATAATCAAGAGGGGTTCATCAGGCAAGTACTCTAACACATGTAAAAACGCCCTTGCTTCTGCTCCTTAGCCAAGGGAGTTATGCTACCCATTACACAATAAGGTGGACTTACTAGAAAAATGCAAAACAATCCCCAAACCCCAGAAACGACCGAAACCCAGGGATAATCCCTGCAGAAGGGAAACCAGCATTATGATCCATACCATAGACTCATTATCTTGTCAATAGTGTTAGAAGGAAGGCTGGAAGAGAAGCTCACACACCTAAATCACAGAGAAAATGATGCTCTAAAAGGATCCTAAACAATATACAGCTCACCATACTCATAAGTATTTTTATAGTGGGGGATAAATGAAATGGTCTCCACTCCCAAAAGATACGGACACAAAACTAAGCTGGGCTTGCTCTTGCTATGTAAAAGTTAAAAGCAATTGAAAGGTCATCTTCCGATACAGCTGAGTGAAGAGTATTTCTTCTGTGCTGTCCTGTACTTAGCTGGATGGGTCTCTGTTAATTCCTCATCTTTCAGGGGAGTGAGCTGTAATTAGATTGAACATTGAACTGACCCAAACACATATGAAAGTTGCCATCTCTGAAAAATGTCAATTCTTGGACCTGTGTGCTGTGGTTTAAGCCCAGCTGGTAACTTAGAGCCACATAGCCTCTCGCTCGCTCCCCTCCTTCCTCCCCCTCTCCCAGAGGGATGGGGAGGAGAATAGAAAGAATTTAACTCCCATGGGCTGAGATAAGAACAGTCCAGTAACCAAGGTGTAACACAAATCACTTCTGATACCACCAATAATAATAATGATAAGGGAAATAACAAGGGAAGAGAATACAACCACTCACCACTTGCTGATCAATACCCAACCTGACCTGAGCAGTGATCTAGCACTTCCAGGTGACTGCCCCCAGTTTCTGTACTGGGCATGATGTGTTGCAGCATGGAATACCCCTTTGGCTAGTTTGGGTCAGGTGTCCTGTCTCTGCTTCCTCCTGGCTTCCCGTGTCCCCCCTCACTGGCAGAGCATTAGGCTGAAAAGTCCTTGATTGGAGTAAACATTACTTAGCGACAACTAAAAGCATCGGTATTATCAGCATTGTTCTCAGGCTAAAGTCAAAAACACAGCACTGCACCAGCTACTAAGAAGGAGAGAAAATGACTGCTACTGCTGAGCCCAGGACACTGTGAAACAACAAAAACCCCCTTTTGAAATAGCAAGAAAAATTTTGCAGAGAGATTTCTGACAAAAAAAGTTCAGAAAGCTAAATATGTGCCACCTGCTTTTTGATTTAAAATATCTGTGCTTGGAAGTCCCTAAGGCTGAAACATGGGTTTCAGCAAGGACCAACAAGCTCGCTTCTATCGCAATCGAGCAGTTTGCATGGGTGATGTTTGGCCAGGACGTGGGGAAATTTATTCTTGTCAGATGCTTCTTGTAATGGGGGAATCCCTGACTGCTATTCTCCTCTGGTTATTTCTTCTGCCCCCAACAAAGAGTTCATGCCCTAGCTGCTTGCGAAGAGCAAACAGAATCTTCTTCCCCAGGTTGTGTTGTGTTCTGATCTCTGAGGTTCATTGCCCTCACTATCACTTTGGCAATTCGTCTTTTCAGTTTTAAAGGCCTTCTTTCATGTGTAAAGGTATCAGGAAAGAATTCATAATCCACCCTGCCAGCTGTTGACTGAAGAGTATGATTGATGCTCTGAACTTCCTGAAGGAAGCTGTCTGTAACTGATGGTTTGCTACTACAGGTCTTCTTGACCAGGCAGTTCACTTCTTCGTATGTAGAAGCTCTTATTTATTTTACATTCTTCATATAAGATAAAGACATCAGGACTACATTGATTTAAGAGCATTTCAGATGGCACTTCTGCTGGGTCAGAATGCAGAAAATGCATTGCAATCAGAGTGTGTTTGTTTCTTTACACTAAATGAATTTTTAAAAGAAACTGTAAATTAATTATAGATTTGAATTTTAGTTCCTATGGAAAAGGTAAATCTTTTTTGACCCATGTTTTGTGGTTGCGATCATGCACAGAAGGCACCAGAAGAACAGTACTTCTACTTTCAGAGAGAGAATCCCCAGCCTGTGGAATGAGTTCCTGACAGTTTTCTAGTGAGGAGCCAGGGAAGCCTGAGATACCTTTGGAAGATCCTCGACTACAATTGCTGACAGGAGTTAGCAGATTTTATACATGAAATGAGCTTGTTCTGTAAGAAGAAATATCTCCCTCCCCTCAAAACCAGTATCATTTTTAGTGATAAGTTGATTTTTTTGGGGCAAGTTTTCTCCATCTCATTCATTATTAGTACTCTGGGAAAGCGGTTGCACTGGGAAAAGCTGGAGACAATGAATCCCTCACCTTTCAGTAACAGTAATGCCAAAAGATCTGTAGCAGATCATCACTATAAAATACTGAGTTCAAATCCAACAATACAGTAGTAATAGAAACTGGAAGTGTCTGTTCAATGGAAAGGTGCAGCATAACACTGACCAGGGAAGAGATTTATAAGTGATTACAGAAAAATCCCTAAAGCTGTCTGCTCATTGTAGAGGCTCAGTGGAGGAAAGCAAACAAGATTCGCAGATACTGTGAGCTGCTTGAGGAATATAAATGAGAGTAGGTAGCATTGCTGCACTCTGTACTGAGCAGCCCTCTCCCAGAAAGCCACATCCAACAACGATCAAATGGTCACCCGGCTTTCAAAAGTGCGTGAGAACAAGGAATGGGTAATGCAGCCTGATAAAGGGCCTGAAGGAGCTAAGCTAGGAAAAGTAACAGGGAAAAATATGTCGCTTTCTACTTGGAAAGAAGTCAAGATGAGAGCAACGAGAGCAGATGAAATGATAAAGACAAAGGGAGAGAAGACAATGGTGCCGATGCTTCTTAAAGAGTGGTAGCTTGGATTGATCGATCTACCTAGAGATTCACTGCCACACTGAGTGCTGGAGTAAAGGGAGGCAGGGAATAGACATCACTCTCTGCAAGCTCCAATCTGGCAATACAAATAACAAATTAGTTGGTTTCTGTTCCTCTTATGTGAGAATTTGGACTTACTATGATTGCTCCTTTCTGTGCCTGTAAATCAGACTTCATTTTCAAAGTAACCAAAAGATTTCAAAAGCTCAAAAGTTGTTCTCAGGACTAAGACAGCACAAGTTGAAAGAAAAATATTATATTTAATTTATGCATTGATAAAAGCGATGCTTAAAAAGTCCCCACTATGTAAGCTGAACCCAGGACAAATATATAGAGAAACTGGTTTGAGGGGAGTCAGCTCCCACTTCAGCTGATCATCATTTATAAATTTGAAGGAATGCAGTCATAAATAAGCCAAGCCCAGACCAGACTTATCTTATATTGAATTTTTTATAAGATTTACGTTAGTCTTAACTTATGGTTGGGTCTTTTGAGCCCTCTGGCTGTTTCCTCAACTCAATATTGGAAGTAGCATTGTAACTCACTTCTGGTATAATATAAGGAAGGATCTGCAAGCATATTTAGAAGCCAAATTAATGCTGGTACCCAGTGTCTGTTCCTGCTGGTAGGGTCAGACCTAGGAGTTGGCTCTCCAAGGGGCTTAAGTCAAAACTCTTTAAATCAGCATGACAAGCATGGCTAAGCCTAGAAATGAATAATCAGGGATGAGCTTAGCCCCCTTGTTTTGCTTACGACCTCATTATAATTATTAGTCGTGAGATGTGCAGAAAGAGCATGAAGTGAACTTTTTTCACCATGGTTGTTTGCAAGGAGCCTTGGATATCTCCTTCTCTTTCTCTGCTCTTATACATCCACTATTTATCCATCCATGTATAGCTGCCTGTACACACTCTCACTCAGTAGCAGAGTCAGTGTGAGGAACATGTAGAGGAAATGAGGAATTCAGCTTGGGCCTGAAGATCTCTGCTCCAAGGAAGGATCACCCTTGAGACTCCTGGTTGACACTGAACAACTTTGTATTAAACAGCTTTAGTAGCACACTGAAAATGAGAAAAAGGAATGGTCCGGGTCTCTGCACTATATCCCATTTTGGGTGCTATGCAATATTGCATGCAATTCACAAAAATACATTTTTAATGCAAACAATTGTTACAGTCCAGTTTCTCCGTCAGTGGTAGACTAAGCCGTACTCCCAGAGGCACAGACCCAGCACAGCCATTCTCAAACTCCTGTCTCTTCTCTGTGAAGAAAGGAAAGTTGCCAAATGAGGGAGATCCATATCCTGGTTCCTTGTGTGCTTCCAGTTGAACCATGAAGAGACACTACCAAAACAAATTGACCAGGCATAAGACTAGAAATTGTTCCTCAAATACTTAGGGAACACTATTGAGATGTTGGTTTGGATATAAGATATGAATGTGTGTTCCTAGTAGATGAGTCACTATATGTCTCCTTCACTCCAATCCCAATTTGTCCAAGAAATGGTCTTATCTTTTCATACCATCACTTTCTGCAACATGAAATGAAGCCAATTTCATCTACTGCTGTGTGTCTGAACAGAATTGGGCATGTGAAATATATTGTCACCTAGGCATTCCAGATGTACCCACAGAAGCTAAAATATAAATCAGAAAGGGCTTCTTTCTGTAGGGAGTCTTGATTTCAGATTTATTACACTGCTTCTTAGAGTCTGGAAGGTCAGCACATTACACCAATTGATTCCAGGGAGAGCAGAAATAGGCCCTTTTTATTCAGAAAGTAGATTTTCCTGTAGGGTGAAAAGGAACCTTCTACAGGAGCCAAATGTAATAAAAATTAGTTGGTACAACTAAGTTGATACATACAGGTATGAAGAAGTCTGATACAGCTGAATCATTTGACACCAGTCTAAAGTAGAGTTAATAAATTGCATATTCTCATATCTGGGCACCCAGTAGCCCAGGTTCTAGAAATGGTGGATTGACAGATAAATAAAAGCCTTCTGATATCTATCTATCTATTTATCTATCTAGACCCTAGTCTTATATTTTGTCTATGGATCAGGCAAAGAAAAATTCTTGTTGAGCTAAAGAACTGACCTATGTCTTGCAGCAGTTAGGTCAATCTTCTCTGGTTAAAGAGACCAAACCAATAAACATCTTACTTTTGAAGGAGCATTATATAAATGAAGAGTATTCTAGAAGACCAGCAGGTTGAATTTTTGCACAATTGACTAAAAACCAAAAGGAAAAATCCTTTGTTCACTTTTAAATTTTCAACCTCCTCTTATTTCAGATGATTTATGCCAGGCAAAGGGCAGCCTCAGAAACTATTTTGAGTAGTTGCTCCTTACTTTACTTTTTAGTTTCCACTAAAGACGACAAAGCTGATCTTGCTGGCTTGTAAAACAGAACTGTCATTAATCTCCAAACTAGCTGTTGCTTTGAATTCTCTGCAGAGATTTCAGATCTCTTTGTTAAACCATTTCTTCTCTTTCCAGAATGCATCTCAGAGCACTGCAGTGTCTGGTTTTCTCATCTGTTTTATGCTTGGTTTACAGTGGCAGAATTGTCTTCAGATTGTTGGTTTCTAAATTAACCAGGTCAATACCAAACACTCTTAATGCTAATGCAAACCAGCAACATTTTGTACTAAAACAGAGCAAATCTCATGAAGATGCCTCTTTAATTAGAAGGTAGAATAGGGAAGAAAAGTATTGTAAAAGTCTTGGTTAAGACTCTAAAGCTAATAGGAAGCAAACAAACAAAAAACTCTTGTACAATTTCTTTGTAGGGTAGTTGGTAGTTTTATAATTTTAAAATATAGATAATAGAAACACTGCAAACTTGTTCTGAACCATAGCTTTAGCATGGATATTGGAAGCCAGAAGTTTTATGACATCTTGTAGATTCTAATAACATTCTTAGTTTCTTGGGTTCTTTAGGAATTAGGCATTTTTTGTATGCCTGGAACTGTTAGCAGAGAATCGACTGTAGTAATTTTACTCACATTGAGTGACATGTTTGAAAGGAATTGTTTCCCAGTAATCTCTGCTAGGTCACTGCAAACTGTTAGATGGCACCCTTAAGAAATAATTTCTGGCAATGAAGCTTTCATCTTTCATCTTTCATCTACACATTTGTGACAACAATAGCACTCAAAATATGAAGGATTTTACTTTAAATATATCCTTGATTTTTCATGACTTCACAGCTTGTCTGAAATCTGTGCTGTAAAAATTGGTTTGGGAAGAAATACGGCCTAAGATAACAAAACCCCCAAAATAATAACAAAATGGCAGTTATCTTTGAGGAAGCTTAAAGAAATGAACAACAGCTGAGCTCATGAGAGCCAAAGTGTTTGCATATTACATATTTTGACATACAGAATTCCATCAGATGTCAGAATAAAATTATACCCTCTTTGTAATTAGCAAAGAGACGGAGGATTCATAGGAAAATTCTGGAAACATTGTGAAGATCTCATGTCCAGCAACAGAGCAAAGGACATCATCCTGCTATTTCCAGTGCAAACCAAAGAAGACATGAAAAGAGAGTATCTTATGTTTAAGGAGCTTAGATGGCTGTCTTGTTCTCCTCTGGACTGTGTAAAACAGTACACTCGTTACTCTCTGCAGCCTGGCACCCCAGTCTGTCCAAATTACAGGCTCTGCAAGTGGGAGACTACTCTGCATTAGGTGTTTGCCTCAGCCATAACATACCCACATCAGAATCCCGACTGAATCTTCTAACATGATTCTTCAAATAACATGCAGAAGATACTGCAAATAATTTTTAGCTTTCTTATTTGTCACTAAATGAGCACTGGAGCACTAGAAGGTTGATTTTCCAAGAGCAATGAAAAGCCCAAATTAGTTCCCTTTTGGTGCTTGCGAATTTCACTGAGATGCTTGAAAAATTTGAAGTCTTATTGCATCCACAACCAAACATCACAAAATGATGGGTCTGTACTGTCCCCTTTTTCATCATGCTTGCTTCTTAAATTAATGCATGTAATACAGCATGGAGTATTTTGCTCAAGAATATAGGAAGAAAATAACACAGTAGAAAAGAAAATGTTTAGGTTTGGTACCTCTGAAGTTGCAGCAAGTTGTGATCGTATGGTTTTTGTAGAAGCATTTAGAAACAGTGTGTGCAGAAGGTGCCTGTGTGTGGCAACTCTGAGAGTACACATGAGCAAAACTAAGCGCCTCAAAGGGTGGAACAAAGGGAGGATCTAGAAGAAAACAGGCTGTGGGCAGCTAATGCTAATGTGAGTGCTCTTATCTTTTGGCGCTACTATCAAATGGTGTAACAAAATTACAGCAGGTTCAGTTTTGGATCTGGCGGTGTTCAAGGCCAGTCTGGACAGGGCCTTGGGTGGCATGGTTTAGTGGGAAGCATCCCTGCCCATGGCAGGGGTGTTGGAACTGGATGATCGTAAGGTCCTTTCCAACCCTAACTATTCTATGATTCTATAAGCTACTAGATCTGAATCCCAAATGTATTTGGGTAATTTTTGCATCATGTAGGAAAACTGACCCAAATTCTAACAGCATCTCCTGCTCTACTCACTGACACACATGCAGCTGATGTCTGAGCCATAGCTAATAGAAGCAGTATGGAAACAAGACAAGACTACAGGTAAAATCGAGGAATGGAGATTACTATCACTTCTGCTCTAAAGTGACTGAAATAAAGAAGGATTTTTTTTAAATCAGAGATTATAGAAATACTAAGACACAGCTCCACTATCAGAGTGACACTGTAACTGTATTTCAAACACAGCTGTGTAATAAGTTCAAGAGTGAAAACAAGTCCTTAAATCCATTCTGAGTCTGCTTCTTGCAAAACTGAAGCCCACCTCCTTTGCCTGCTCACACTCTGGATTCTTTTATTAACAACATCACACATTTCCTTCACATAGCTGGACAAACTCAGCAGGAAGTCAAGAGCAAAGGGATTGTAGAATCACACCCAAAATTCCCAGCATGGAGCTCGAGCAACTGCATTTCAGAAATTAGAGTTCTAAACTGGCTTGGAATAAATTACTCAGATGAGGGTCACCTTAGTGAACACTGAAATGTGAAATCTTCCTTCAAAGCTGCTGGACAGAGAGCGAGCAGTGAAGGGTAAAGTAGTATATTTTGTGGTGCCTCATGAGAAAATATATCTAGAGAAGGTATCAGTTCAGCCATGGTGAGTAATTTAATCATACTTGTAAATGACGTTGTAATAAAACTCATCAGATCTGTCAGATCCTCAGCAGCTTAGGTAAAATTAGATCTGCTTTACCAATGATGAAAAAAAAAAGAGATGTGCATAAAGGCTTTGTCCATTAAAACCAAAACAACAAAAATAATGAATTTTGGAAGACTTAGAACCCCAAAAGTTTATTTACCAGAGATAATTCTTAATAAGATCTTTGTCATTGCTCACAGCTTGTTGTTTACCCATGTGATGAATTGGAGAATCCTATGATAAATGAACACATCAATTATCAAGCACCTTTCATCACTTCATCTGTACTGTGACTGTCAATAAATCCTCATATGGCTCACACTCACAGTCCAAATATCTTAACATCCAAACTGCAGCAGAGGAAGCAAGTTGGCCTGTGAAGAGGAGAACTGGCTTTGCCTGACACATAGAAATTTACATCCTATATACCACCACTAATTGCCACTGCAGTCATCTCAATTCTTCCTCTCAGCACCTCTAGTTATGCCTTACAAGCTCAGGTCCTCCAAACATTGTTATTCTGGCTTTCTCTTGAGCCCCCTCGGTACTGGCTGGGCAAGAGGCATCATACATTGTATGCGAGCCCAAGATACGCAGGTTTTTATGATAATTCAAACTATTGTACGTTTTGCACCCACTAAAGAGAGTTAAATCAGGACCCAGTATAAATCAGCATCTTTACATGCATGTCAGTGGGCTTGCGCAGGCAGATTTCAACAACTTACCATTCTCAGTATAAAATTGTTCTTTTATCTATTCATGTTCCTTGGGGCTTTTTATGAACTTGTAGAGTTAGAAATGCTAACAAAGATGCTAGGATTTACAGGAAAGCTTACAATTATTATTATTCACTTTATAACTGTTTAATTATTATTAACCTCCAAACCACACTTCCAATATTTCTGTAATATATATAATGCCTGGTTTCTGAGCTGCTGGGATAATGGAATGGTTGAAACACATTTGCAATGATCTGCATCGCTACTGTCACTTTGGAGGGTCATGATAAACCATTGCTGTCTGTGCACACACGCAGGCACATGCCAGAAACAGTCATCACCATGGAGCTGCCTAATTGAGTCGAGCTGTTTTTCCTGATTACACAGAATTTAATATGAGCACTGCAAAATTTACTGATACAATGTGACAGAGCAGTGGTCTTGTTCTTCCTCAGCTAGTCCCTCAAACACTTCTTAACCTTATTGAACACAAATCAGAGATGAAGAACTATGTCTGTTCACTTTCAGCTCCTTGAATTATTGGCAAGAAAAATCCATGCACAGATGTATTTGGATTCCACATCTGATATAATCTTCAGAATTCTAGCACCCCTCTGAATTACAATACATGTGTAATTTGGCAGGTTGATTTATCATAACTAGCTGAACTGTCTGCTGTTGAAAAGAAATTCTCAGAAAAACACCAAAACCAACTAGTGATTAAAAGCATATAGCTGTACAGATACTTGTGAATTATAGATATTTCCTTTCAGATAATGCCCATAACATCCACTAAACATTCTTTTTAAACTTGTTTTCTGTATTTTTTACAAAGCGTACCATCTGAAGATGTGAAGATTCAGGTTTTCTGTCTTCCACATCTGTCTAAGCTTCCCTTTCATTTTCATCCACAAGACAACAGTGGGATGAAAAAGGAAGTGAAATAGCTGTTCTCTAGCCCTTCTAAACCCTCTCTGCATCTTCAAAAGGAATGATTGAAAGAAAACACAATAAAAAAAGGAATTAGGGAATCTGTTACTTCTTTGAAACACAATATGAAAATGGTTTCAGAATACTTTGAATTTTCTGTCAAGATAATTTTTCATTTTTAACCAGCTCTTAGGAATTACTTATTTCTCCTTTATTTGATTTCTGTGCACTGATTCACTGGAAAAGCTATAAAAATGTTTGCAAAGACATCAAGGAACACTGAAGAGCATCCATGAGTTTGGGGAGAGAAATATCCACTTCCATTCAGTGTTACGTTCTAGCAGAGGGCAACTTTGGTGGTAACTAACACACTTCATTGATGGCTTTCCCTTGAACTGGTACTTAAAGTGCCAGAAAGCAGGCAGCTGTCTAGCACAAATGTTTCCAATACCCAATGTTAATTTTCATATATGAGTTATGATGCGTTTTCAAAGCAAAATCCTTGAATACAATATTCAATGTAGATTTGGAGGCTGTGCTAATACATGCTGGTTTATGTCTGCTATCGAGAAAAAACATCTCTGAAGCTGGTTATGCTTCAGAAAATGAAGAAAACTTGATTCGGCTCCATCAGGTGTCAGTGCTTCCATGGATTTCCCGTGGTGCTAAAGCATGTTGGAAGTGGGTATAAGGAACCATCACTCTGCCTCTGCTTGAGCAGTACTGGAAATGATTGTGGCCTCTGTCTCTTAATTGTGTGTTATTCATAATGTCTGAAAAAAACCTGAATGTGATCAACCAAGTGAAGGAATTTATTAAATTAGTAGATGAAAAATTCATGCGTGTGTAAGGAATTAAATTATATTGCCAATAACCAAAATCTATTTCCTGCAAATTCAAGGGTAATCTAAGATTCCTGTAAAAGACAACAAAAACACAAGTCAAAAAAAGACTGTTCTCTGCCACAACCACAATTATCTATCTTACAAAAGTGTGATTTAAAAGCTCTTGACTCGACAATGAATTCCTTTCCTGTGTATAATGCCACTCTCTTTAAACAGGAGGTGTTCCAGGAGAAACAGGGTGTAGAAAATAAAATCAGGGAGTATTTCAATAAAACAAAAAGAAAATCACTTTGGGGATACGTGGGTCCAGATCATAGATCCACAGTGCACAGAATGAATATAAAAGGTACGGTACCTACTACGGGGGTCTTACAACAGACACAAATGCTGAATTGGAAAAGGTTGCAGCACTGGACCACAAACAGTTAAGGAAAAATTACATCATCATGAAAACCCCAACTAAAAATTAGGTGGCATTTGTGTCAGACCGTTGTCTTGTTCCGTGGCCTGAGGTGGAACTAAAGTGCTGCCTTTAGGTCAGGTTTACATTGCGCGCTTATTTGTATTTATTTAACAGCAAGGAAGGGCATTTACCCAAAGGTCCGGATATGTCTGATGTGAGCTTCAATAATAAAAATGAAGTTGAATTCAGTTACTTCTGTGACAGTCAGCCAATAAACTTCCCTCCTTCGATATGTATGAGTACTAAACATTCTGCACCCACAAAGCTTTCAATATTAAGCTGATAAAGACAAAATATAACACAAATGTTCCCCTTATTTGTTAGTGGGTTTGCAATTATTCCTGGGTCTCCAAGGACACAGACTGATAGATGATGTTTCAGGGAAACAAAATACAAGTTTTGCTACTCTCAGCACCTTTTTGCATAATAAGGAGACAGGGCAGAGGGAGCTCAAATACAAGCCACAAGGTTTGCCTCTAGGCTGCTTTGCAGGAAACCTAAGCCCATAATGATTACAGTGTTTGTTACTGGAAAAATGGGAGAGAGTAATTAGAACGATGCTCTTAAAATCACCGTCTCTTTGTAATATATGCTTTCTAATTTAGTTTGGCAAAAGTGGCTTGTAGCAGTGTGAGTACATATTAAAGAAGTAGCAATTAGGAAACTAAACAGCCATGATGACAGCTTTTTAGTAAATGCTTTAGCTTTTAATTTTGAAATGGCATGTCCCACTGAGAGCAATATTCTAGAACTGTAATTTTGTAGAATGTGACAATGTGTTCTTGGCAATTAATTAAAAATTTCTCTCCTTTTTTTTTCCTGAGGACACATAGGGTAATGGTCGCCTGTTTGCGGAGTTCCCCATGTGATTAACACCACTGTCTCCAAAACAGTTTGCAACTTGTCAAGTACAAATTGAAGGTTCTGTCTGGCTTTTGTCTACTGTCACATTGCAGAATAGGAACTTGAAGTATCCTCCGGCTGCCATGGCAAGAGGCCCTGGGCTGGGTTTAACTGCATGGTACTTCTGAAGTCCCTGGCAAGCTCCCTCTGACTATGCCAGCTTGTGCTCTTCGAAGCTATGACACTTCTTTCTTATTTTCCCCAGGTAACTTGAAAGCATCAAAAAAACCCAAACCCACCCCCACCCCAAAATAACACCTCTTTTTTTGGCAAAATCTTGACTGAACATGGGTCTGGTGAGCTTGGCAGAGCACCAGAAGGAAGGAAAAATAGGATCTGCTCTTGGCTCCATCCTGCTCTTGGCTTGGCCTTGGGCACACTCATTAATTTTATCCTGCTACTAACTTTCGCAGCACAATATGTAAAATGCATTATTACAGTACTTGGCTGTGGAGGTCATTGGTAATCAGGAGATTTTAAGCTCACTTTGGGTTTCTACTCATGGTTTGTAGGGGAAATGTGAAGTTCAGTTTCACCTCAGACTAGACTTTTAATTTTGATTTCAACGAGTAGTTGTATTAAATGGTTTCTACTCTTTTCCCCCTCTTTCCAAGCTAGGAGTAAGGATTTTAACCATCTGTTTGACAGAAATCCATTAACACAATATTATCATATCAAAGCAGCAATGTCAGAGGCACTGTTACAAACCGGGTCATGGTGAATAAACACTCCTGTCCTTGTAGCACAGTTCCTGCAGCACTGAAGAAGCACATTCACTGCTGCTGCCTTGTCATCAGGGAGATCCAAATGCAGCTTGCAGGCCTAGAGAAACATCATGAAACATGAGATGACCCTCCTTAAACTACAAAGCCTCTACTTCACAAAGTAACAGGATTTCTAGAAAACAGCAATGACTTTTCTTCCCTCTGTTGCTAGTACATTAGTAGCTATTCCTGGCCTGGAGCCAGCATGGCACTTACATAGATAAATTCAAGCATTTGAGTGGTTCCATTAAACTCGATGGGGATACTCAAGCTACATGAGTAGTTGGAGTCCATCCTGGACAAGGCCCGCAGAGAGGAGTGGGCTGCCATGACATTTTATTGGGCGTATTTAGTAAGTACATGGAGTGTGGGAAGAAACACCTTAGTATTCAAAAACACCTCTAAAAGAGAATCAGAGACCACTAAGTTGAAGAAGAAATGGGAAGGGGAAACTCAGTCAGATTCAGGAATAAATGTTTTCAGACTTGCTGTTCTGATATATGGACCAGGATGAGGCTAACTAGAGAACAGAGAAATCCATTTTAGGAACTACCAGGAAGCTTATATGCCAAAAGTAAATATCAGTCAAACTTTTATAGACCTTTCATCACTCTGGCCTATCATCATACCCAACTGATGGTAAATAAATTTACCTCTAATGTTTTTTACTACTTAACTGAGCTAAAGTGCTCCTACTGCTCTTGCTTGGCTTCCTCGATAAATGCAATGGAGAAAATCTTATAATTGCTTTTTTGATCTAATATACTAAGAGATTATTTCCCTTTCTGCGTTTAGAATGGATGTCCAGATGATCTGAATTGCTGGAAATGATAAAAATGTAGTTTCTATATAATTTTCAACAATTGCCTATAATCCCAATAAATAAACTGTAGAATTGGAAAAATTAGATTAAGACCTAGGAGACTAACCAATATATTTCTACTTCTTTTTTTTTCCTAATTTTGCCACTATGTTTGTAAATGTTTTGTTGCAATATTAGAAATGAAAGTTCAGCTTTAAATATAAAAAAGAACCAGTGCAGGAGTTTCCAGCAACAATGAAGTACATTTCATGTATGAAAAATGCCAGTTCATGCTGTAGCGTTTCTCCTTTCCTGTCGTATCTGCTACAGTAAACTGTATTCCCTATAGCAAACTCCCTAGAATCACTGGAATGAGCTATTTCACCATCAGTGCAAAGTATCCAACACAATTATTAAACAGTATTTGGTAACATATATAAACAGTATTTGGTAACATACATGTTAACAGATGGAGAAATAAAACCTTTAAAACATAAAATGAAACCTAGTAAAATGCTTGATAATAATGACATTGTCTGATAAAACGTGCAACAATAAAAGAACCCCAAACTTCATGCAAACCTACTTAATAGATAGTATTATTCGTATATTGATTCTTCTGTCTCAGATTTAAGTGTTAACTGAGAAGAAAAAGTTCTCTATGTAGATGTAAGATTAAGCAGGTTTTTTCCTATATATGAAAAAAGTAAGCAATGCAATCAACAAAATAAAACTGATTCTGAAAAAACTCTCTACTATATTACAACTACAGACCAATAAAACTCACACATCTGAAAGCTTTATCTACTTCAGAAGTAAATTGGAGCTGAGTTTGACTTTTTGTTTTTAATATCTCCTCTAGGCAATGCTGGAGAAGTGTTCTGATAACATACTGCAAAACTCGTTTAAATTTTCCCAACTTGATAAACACTTAAGCACACAATTCAGAAGTAGCAGTTAAATGTGGAAAAGGTAGCTGGCACTGCTTACCACCAAGAAAAGAAAAGGAAAGGAAAGAAGGAGATAGAATGTTATACATCTTTGTTTCCTATGCCTCGATATGTGGGTTGTATCATGTAAAAATAAATTCATTCCACTATAGAATTTCCAGAGCAAACATTACCTTACTGCTACTGTATTAAATTTTCTTGCAATCACTGAAAAGCAGTCTTAGTCCCATTAACTAAAATCCAATACTTGAATTACTCTTTATTTAAATAGCAGATACTCTTCACAAGCCATGTACTGATCAGCAAATGCATGGATATCTGCTCTTTAAATGGTCTGCATCTTTTGTTCTGACTCTCAATGTCTCCCACCACTACTTAGTGAGTAATGAATGACTGAAGGACTAAAATTGGATCAGTTCATGAAGGCTGTCAACCATGTTACGTGGCTCTTACTGCTAACAGGAAAGGAACAAGAAACCTACTGAATTCTTAGGCACAATTTCATTAGAATAAATTTTCTTGAAATCTTTGTTCTTAATTTCTGCTGAGTAGGTTTCTGATCAGAGTTTTCTCTCCCTGATAGAAGCATTTATTCTAAAACTTCTCTTTAAGGTAAAACAAATCTGGTAGAAATCAGAACACTCTGAGCAATCAGAATTTGATGTTTTCTTTGATAAAACAATTGTTCACTGTGACAGTGCATTTCTAAAGGCAATTTAAAGAAACTAACTCTTTCTTCATTAAGTGCAGTGGATTATGTGTAGCTGGTGCAAGAGGTCCAGTTTCGGACAGCAGCTGAATAGGAAAAAATCACTTGCAATTTGTGGATCTGAAATTGCACCTGTGAGTTTGGAATTAAAGATTGGGTTTTCTTACAGCATAGATTGAAGCAAAATGTCTTGTTGATTCCTGATTTGTCCCAGGTACAAATTTATGGAGATCAAGAATCACTTACAGCTCTGTGAACACCTGCTTGGCATGTGTCTGCTCTCAGCTACAGCACAAGCAGCGTGTGCTACTGCCCTCTGTGCATTGTTTTGTATGAGCCAGGTTAGCAATTCTTCTACTTGGGTCAAAACTTAAAGGTGAAAAAGGCTTTAAGTAAGAGGTTAAGCCAGCCTTTTAAAACAGAGAGTTTGAGCAAATGCTTATTCCTTTATGTTGCAGGAATTGAGGGATGCTTACCCATCTGGTGCTGCTTTTCATCAGGGAAGGCCATTGCAAACAGCTGAGGGACACTGAATTCCTGACATCCTGCAGCTCTTTTGCAAGTGAAAATCTGGCTCTGTCAAAAAGAGCTTATGTGGGAAAACAGAAGTTGCAAATCATAAATGTTCACCTTTAAAAAGAAAGAACAAAACAATAACACCACCACCACCATCCCCCACCGCCCCCAAAAAAAACCCATATATTTTTCCCCTGAGAAAAGCTGGAAAAGAAGACTAGCAATAGTTTTAATCCTACTGAATCAACTTTCAATGTATGTAATACGCATACAAGATATGTTGGCAGAACAACATTCATATAGCAAAACCCAGTGGGCTAGACTTAAACATCATTTCAATCCAGATATTGAAAAAGGCAAACACCTGTGACAAAAAAATAGCACACAGTCGTATAATGAATTGTGGCATTTTTCTGCAAGAAAGACCAGAGTGAGATTGCATTGGCATTTTTTTGCTGGCATTTCACAACTTTAGCAAAATTATTTTTGCACTCTTCATAATGTTATTGAAATGTAAGGTGCAATTTTGTAGTAATGCCACAGGTATAGAAAATAAGTAATCCAGGCAAAATAAAAAGCTCAGCACATAGGAATGACACCCACATAATTTATCATTACCTTTGCAACTGCTTTAAAACTCTCAGAAACCTTGTATTTTAGCTGTCTTCCCCTGCAATTTAGCATCATCTCAACAGCAAGCTCTCCATGGGCCGACAGCTTTGTCAGGCTTTCATGAAATGCTGAAAGGTTCATGCAAACTCCTGTTAACCTATCTTCATGGCCTCTTTGCCTCCTCACAGAAGTCTCATGGGAAAAACCAGTTGCAAGAAGTATTTAAAATGCAGCAGAGATGTGTGAGACCCAAACTGTTGATCCAGAATACGTGAAAAGAGCACAACTTTTTAATCAGAAAATTAAGTTAAACGTGAGGCAAGGATCTTCTGGTGGCTTCTACATCTGGCATCTTCCTCAAAGGTCCAGGGATGCCACTCTCATTCATGCTTCCTTGGATGTATGGTCTCACTGTGGCCACTACCTAGAGTAATCGAAGACAGCAGAACAGAGCACCACACAGCTCCAAGCTGCTGATATCTTGTTGGAAGGATTTTCCTGATGGCTTTATTTGGCCTACCACATCCCAATATCTAAAGAAATCTATGGTTGTATGTGTTTTAATATCATTAGGATGGAGATTAATTTTACTTTGGACCCCCATTGTCACTTGACAGAAAATTAGTGCCTGGAAGAAAACAAGTACATGCGGTTTCAGATGTACTTCTGCTGACATAGGTAAAAGAAACAGCATTGTTTGTTTTTTCTAAGGACAAAAAATGCCTACGAAGCTTCCAAGGCACTTGAAGAGCTGTACAAAATATTAAGAAATTCAGGGAAGCTCAGTCTATCTGTCTTTACGTACTGTAAATCAAGCAGCATTTATTGATAGGGAAGGGCTTGAAAACACAAGAAATGGAATATACCCTCTGCAATCCATGTTGCTCAAACTGTAATATTCATAGCATGCAGGCACAGAGATTACCACTATTTGTGAAAGAACTAGATGTATAAATGGATAACCTGAACTTCAAATATGAAAAGAATACAAAAGATGCAAATCACTGAAATTAAGAACATTAATTAGTAGCTGGTTGCTAGAGAGTAGGAAAATATACTCCAAAGGAACAGATAATTTTCCCGAGTGGAGCTGTTGCATCTCTCTGTGAAATATTATCATTGGCCTCTACTGAATACAAGATCTTGAATTAAATGAGTGCCTGATGGGATGCAGGATTGCTCATTGTCACACCTGTGCATATGTTTGACCAAAGGATACTGGAAGCTGAAAGCCAACCATTTAACAGGGAGCCCTTGCTGTGCATTCTAAATGCAGTGTAGTTAATACCATCTATTCATCCTGACTAAGCTTTTCTGATTTTGGCTCTGAGCATCACTATTGCCTAGGAATAAAGACCAGACTATCTGCTGGAAAAGCTAATCCAAGGGTGGATGCTTGCTTGTAAATAAATCTAGATGCCAGCCTAATACTGCCATGAGTCACAGAGGATACAGCTTCTTACAATATTTGTTATTTAAGAGACTACAAGGACTAAAAAAGATTGTAAGTTCTGTTGTGTTTGATATGAAAAAAATCACAAACAAATCCTGCTGAGCCTGTTTTGCAAACAAGCTGAATTTATGAGGATGAAAGGCAAGTCAGAAAAAGGTCATGCCTATTAATTTCAATCCTTGTGCAAAACCAGCATATTCTATACATGCCTAATAAGATTTGTGGCACTTGGGTAAATACATTTGTATCCCTTTAATGCTATTAATAGTATCTATGCTTTGCATTGCTAAGAATATTTCAAGTGGTGTCTTTTGGAATTCTCGTGTACTTCAGCTAAATGCAAGCATGACACTCTAAGCCTATAATTTACTATTTCCATCACATTAGCATCTTCTCACTTGGTGAAATCTTTTATTCTTTGAAAGCTCTGTTGATAGGATTGAACAGTTTTGTGCTTTCTAGTATGATTTTTTATCTTGACATCATAATAATCTGGCAATGTCTTGTGATGTTTGTCAGTGCACAGTGAGAACTGAATGGGCAAGAATTGAGAGGAGCGGGACTTCCCCATCCCATTAGCACTGCTCTTTGTGGCTCATACCCTCAGCCACGTGGTGGAAAGGTGCTCTTCTCATCCCACTGACATCCGTCTTCACATCATGTCTATATTCAGCCTCACAATGAAAAACATTTCCTTTTTGTACAGAAGAAAAAAGTCCTCTTTCATCTCAGAATAAAATCAAGTCCCTTGTAAGCTTCTCTGTGAATGCAAAAAGAAGAGAAAGCCAGCACGAGAAGTCTACTATCAGCATGCTCACCTAAAAAGCATGGAAACCAGGGTTCAGCTTTCTTGTCAGTCACAAAGAAAGGATAATGTCTGTCCACCAAATGCAGAATTTTTTTCTTCCATATTTCCTCACTGGTTTTGCCAAGAAATTGACCCCAGATCTAAGATAACTTGTTAGACAGAGATAAAGAGATTTTCATGCCTGTGGCAGTAGGGAAGCTGTGGGAGAAGGAAGAGACAAGCATAGGGACTTCTGAATCTATAAGGTAACAGAGTTTGTCAAATAACTTCAGGGCTTCTTACCATGTTGTGATTAGTGAAGGCACCGCAGCAGGGTCCTGCTGGGCAATGGAATAAAGAATGTGGTGATGTGAGAGACATAAATAATTTATAAGGGCTGTGTAGTAGCTCTGTGCCATGAGAAGCTCTTTGACTTCTATTGAATATAGCAAGGCATAGATTTGTCATCTCACTTTCACTGACAAGCTCTTTGCTGATGAGTGTCTGCTCAGCAGAAAAGCAAGAGTTTGTACTACAGGATGGAAGGCATTGGATACAGTCATGTTGGGAAGGAATTCAAAGTTAAAATTAAAAGGTAATTATGAATGGCTGTACAACACTAATCTTTAAAGTGGGAATGGATGAGTCAATTTTCATTAGTTTTATTTAAGCTTCATGTTAAATGTTAATGTCTACTTTGCCTGCATCAGTATTCAGTAGTGAAGACAATATCAGTAAATGAAGGTGAAATAAGAGCTTATGCAGTTGCTGATGGACTGTATATCGATGCTGCAGACAACGTACACAATGTAATGGATGTTTTGTGGCTTGGGAACTTAATTGTTAGCATGGGAGGGAGGAGCTGAATGAAGCACTGAAAAGAAAATTAGAACGCTAATTGCAAAACTCCCCGACATAATGGTATCAACAACAATCTTCTGTTCTATCTTAGCTTACTAAACACCAAGAACACATTCATTAATTAGGAATCTGATCCTACTAGTGGAACAATCAAAGAGCATTTTTACTTGTGTGAGTACCTCCACTAATTTCAAAGTCATATACTCCTGTGCTTGCAGAATTGGGTATCAGATGCAATATACAAATCTGAGTATAACACCCTAGTCCCATGAAAGTATTCCTTACCAGTGTCCTGAGAACAGCCTCTCTACATCAAAAGCAGCTTAGTTCTGCTGAAGAAAAATCAGTACACATTTGGATCCAGAACTTTTTATCTTAGTATCTCATCTCATACTGAATTATTCAGAATGAGTTTGCAACTATTTACAGGTTCAGGCCTGGAGGCAGGGATAGGAATTTGTAAGATTGTGACTAGTGTGAGTCTAAATTATAAATTCAAAGGTATTATGGATTAATCATTAATATGTTTGTGGTTTTTTACCTTTATCAGTTGGTACAGGTGGAAGTGCTTGTCCCACGAGTGAAACATTCAGATTTCCCAGAGATGACTTTACCTTTCACAATCACACAACCACATAAGCTGCAACCATATTAATTCATGCTGCATTGACCTACTCGGTGATGCTCATATTTACACATATTTTTAAATTCTTCTGAAGTAAATGCAAATACAGACAGGAAAGTATAATCTAATAGCTCATTTATAAATGAATAACTGTTGCCCATGTCTCATCAAGACACACATGCCCTAAACATGGCTGTTGAGATTGATGCTGATTGGGATCTACAGAAGGGGTCAAATTTGCAAGAGAAAAAGTTCTTTCATTGAAGATACTATACATGTTGCTGCTAGTACCGGTGCTTTGATTTGTGCCTCTGGTTCATTTTCTAATGATACATTTTGTGACTGCAGTTTGTTCTCAAAGAGATCATGTCAGATCTGCACTAGGCAGAACTGAAAATGCATCCTCAGTTACACTGTCATGCCCTCTGTGATGTGCACCTTCTTAATAGCATTCCTCAGATTTCATTAGTAATAGTGTTTGACACTGTTGTGAATGCATAAATCCTAGATCCAAGGCTGTAAAGAGTATTAGATATGAAATACAGGTACCCTTTCCAACCCCAGCCTTTGTGCAAGGATTAGTTCCCAGGAAGCATACCTCCATCCTTGGTTCTGTTAGACTGGCTACCTCTCTGCTAACAAAGTTCACAGGAGAGGAACAGGACATGTATTATTGTGGCATACAGATTTTGGCTGCAGGAGTGAGGTCTGATGAAGATCTTGGGGGTCACGGTACCTGCCAGCTTGGGAGTTTTAGTTAAGGCCTCTGTGCCTTGCTTTACCCGAATGAAGAATTAGCATTTGCACTAAGATGGCCTTTTTTATTAAATCAATGAACCTCTAAGACAGGATTTATCATGACCACTCTTCTATAATAGAATTAATTCAATAGGTTGTGCTTCACTGAAAAATAATTTTTCAAGGGGAAAAAGGCCATCTTAATTGCATTCATTTCAAGTTTTCTCTGGAGTGTTTTGGATCTCTTGGTCTCACTGCTATGCTGGGTTTCTACCCTCCCCAGCCCCCCTCCTGCTCCCCAATTTATTGCTCTCTATAATTGCTACTGTCACTTTTGCTTCAATAATGAGGAGGAACAGGGAAGAGCAAAGTAGATTACTGAAACTAAACCAGGGAATCTGATAAATATAAGGACCTGAAATTGTTCAATTAAATTGCTTTGGCTTCTTAACTATGATCATTTTATAATACATATTAGTCTATTCAACTCTCTGACCAAACCAAAGAAAACTTTACCTTGCTTTTGTAGATGTGAGGGGTATTTTTTTAATTATTGTGATGTAAATGTATATGCACACTCTCCTTGTAACTTGCAAAAACTTCTTACTCCAAATTTGTACCCCATCAAATTTGACAGAGCTATCCTAAACCAGTAAATTCACTGGAATTTTGTCAAACTAGGTAGTGGAAAGATACAAAGTTAATAGAGGAAGCACTGAGATACTGTTCACTGCTGGGTGTATGTGTTTAAGGTAGCAAAAGACCTGCTGAGGAGGATGGCCTTGAGTAGCATCCGCAGGAAAGTAGACCTCAGTGCCTGCGTTTGCCTGGCAGATTGGGCATATCATCTCCATGGGGCTGTCACCTTGGATGGGTGAATAATCTCATCCTGTACTCTCTAATCAACAGGATGATTAAGATACAGGGAACCATCACTCTCTGAAAGTGTTTTGAGAGTGAAAGGAAGGGAGCTGGAGAGCAGAAGGGCACAGTCTTCCCTGGTGATGCTCTGCCTGGCATACCTGTCTGTTTGCAGTACAAGCTGTGAAGAGGCCCAAAGAAAGATGGAGAAAAATTATCAAATTATTTAACAACTTGATATTCTTTTCAAAAGAGAGTTAGAAGCTTAATAGTCACAGACTTCCAGTGATGTTTACATCCCCAAGCACCTATTTTTAACTGTGAGAAGCGCCTGAACTCAATAATTTTCAATGTAATTTAGGCTTTTAAATCACTGCAGCATTTAAAAAAATCTAATTTAATTTTTCTCTGCTCACCTCCCCCACTCCCACCTCTAGCCAAAAATACAGGAATGAAAATTATTAACAAGTTTTCCAGTCAGCCAGGAATATCCAAACCAACAGTGATTCACTCAGCACCTCTAATTTATTATTTCATTAGAAACGATGGCAATTTGATACACAATAATCCTGAGGATAGCTTGCTCAAAACTCCTTGAGAAACCCTGTGAGAGATGGTTCTGTCAGGTAAATTAAATACCAGGAAGTAAGGGGGTGTTATTTTACCTACTGCAAATCAATCATAGGTACTGTTTAAAAGGTCATTTGTATGTAAGTGAAAAAATTTTAATGTCCCTGTTTAAAGGCTCTAACTGTTATATGCAGAGGCATAAATCCATGGAACTCTTGAATACTGGAAAAATGCTCAGAGGCTTGTCTGTAAGAACCAATTACCTGCTGATTCACTAAATATCATGAATTATTGCAGAAAAATTAAAGATGGATGGGATCTGCTCTTGCCCATTTGAATTTGCAATAAAAGGATACAGTTTCCCTTTCCCGGAATACTTCAGAACTTGAATTTTTGAAGTGATTTTGTTCTGGAGTGAGATATGCCTGGAAGAACATGGCTTATGCACTGTAATATGGTTTAATTGCAATAATAGACCAAATGTTATTTACCATTAATAAAATGAATCCTTTTTCATGAAGAAAAGAACAACATTATATATTATCAGGGTTCATGTGTTTAATGAAAAGCAGTAGAGATGGCTACTCCACTGTTTTTCATTTTAATTGTGCAAAAATAGATTAATTAGTATGTAGCACAAACATTGTCTGCAACAGTGATGAGAGGAGGCCACTTGCAAACTTATAGCCTGGATACTGAATATCCACCACCATGCATTTCTTAAAACGTATTTTTGCCTTATGGAATGTCCTGAACTTATGACCAGTATCTTGTTGGCCGGATGAGAGCAACTCACTAATTCATGTTAGTGAGTTCCTTCAAGGTCAGATGAGGACAAGTCATATAAACCTGTGAATTTCCATCTGTAGCTGCATGGGTGTTGTACATTACTCATTACTCTTAGGGCAATTGAGAGCTGCCGAGGAGCACAGAAGTGCTGTTTCTTAACTCAGAAAGGTATTTTCCTTGTATTATGAACTGCAGCATTAAGTAATTTTGTGTCTGAGAATGGAGAAGATGTATCAGATTGGCTCCCTAGCAGCAATAATAGTTTTAGATGGGCCTGAGAGACAAAAGTAATGATTTCAGTCAGTGCTTACCTATGTTACAAAAAAATGAGTTCCTTTATACCTCTCCTGCTGAAGGTCCTGTCTCAGCTCTGCATCATTGATTCACAGTCCACAAGTGAAGATGCCATAAAATAATACTTGGATTGTGTACCTGCCTGCGTCTTAGAGAACCCTTAGGGGCTACTGCAACATGAGATAATTATAATAATCACAGTCTGTGATTTCCCAAGGTTTCATAGGTCTGCCCAAGATTCACAATGTTTTGCAAACTCTTGAAAGAAAATATGCAAGTACTTGCAAGACAGTTTAATAAAGTATGAGAAACAGTGATTCAAGATGCCTATAGGAAAGACCTTACCATTTCAGACAGCTAGCTAGCTAAGCTGCCTGTCTTTTTGCTTGAAGGTGAAAGACCCCATGCATTCATCTCCCTGTTAAAACCATTAGTAAAGCTTGAAACTATTACTAAAACTTCTGGTAACTTACATAAAAGAAGATGGCTCACAGTCTTTGCTGTAACTCTCATTACTCATTAACGTCTACACGCTATTCCAAGGACTTTGATACTTTTCTTCCTATTGAACTCCTTTAAAAACCTCAAATAGTTTCCTGAGATCAGCTAAATGTCCTTTCTACAACATCTGCTTTTCTTTATTAAAATTCACACCCATCTTGTTTTGTGTCTGAATTAGATCCCACCTTTTCATTCGCCACTGTGATCTAGATTTTCCATTCCCTAGTTTTGCTTTTATTTATTGTAAAGCACCTTCCTTTAGCAGCATCCTGGTTTTCCTTTTGATTCATTTCCTGCAGATAACTTTTTTTCTCTTTTTTAAACAGTCTTGTCAACTAAAAGTCTTTCTCTTTTGAAGGGCCACAGACATTGCCTTGCTCTATGTGAGTGGAATTGTGGCTGACATTAATGAGAATCTCACTGCAGGTCTCAGAGATAATCCAGAGGGTCAAAACACTTAGCCACTTGTCAAATGCTGAGTGTAAATTACAGACTTAGTGAAGGAGAAACAAACAGTAGAAATTAACTTGGTTAAAATTATAAGACAAAATAAACCATGCTCTTATGCCAACATATTTATCTGAGAAAAAGTAAGCATGAATAAAGGCAAAATTAGCAGTCCCGGACTCGAAACAGCTCCCTCTTCATGATGGTAAAAAGTGTATTTTCTCTTTTCCTAATATATAGTAAAAATTTTGATAGACTAGGAAACTTGTTCTTAAACCTCAGTGATATTTAAATTGAATTAAGCATTGAAAATTTCAGTTACTCAGGATGAAGTGAGCCTTTGACAGGGCACTTGAAGAGTTAAAAACACGACAGAAGTAGCCAGTCTAAGATATGACATGTCTCTGAGAAGCATCTCTTGAAGCCATTTTCAGTCCAGTAAGGAAGATTTCCTTTCCTGGTTCACCTCTCGCTCTATTGTTCAGGCTTTTGGGGTCCATATGGGGTTCAACTAAGACAGTGGAGAAAGTCCAGAGGAGGAATACAGCAACATGCATAAAGACAGTGGAAGTGATACAAAAATCCTCCAGTGAACACCAGTGTATCCAGAGAGTTCTGGTACGCTGCAGATCAGTAGATTCCACAGATATGACAAACGAGAAGTACCTAGAGGTCACAGCAAGGGTGCCTGGGCCAGCAGGAGGTGCAGGGATTTATTTAAATCCCTTGGTCCTAGTCTATGAAAGAGGCCAAACTGGAAAGTTGCAAGGTCATTGATTAGGTAAAGAATCAGATGTTTATTTTTGCCATCCAGTTAACAAAAGCAGCAGGTGATACACCAGGAACCTCACAACAATCTTTCCTTATTAAAGAGTGGATTGGCAGAAGAAAATAAATCAAAGCGTCACATCTCACAGAGCTATCATTCACTAAACATTCTGCATCTTAGTGTTTATATAAAGAAGAATCCAACTTTCTCCTCTTGTTGTCCTCTATTAATAGCATGCAAAGTAATCAAAATACACAAAGACATGCTGTCTTCTTAGTGCCTTAAAAACACCATTTAATGCACGCATTTCTACCTTCTTACTCTATTGAATGCCAGGACAAAGAGTCTCTGTCGTGTCTGAATTCAGAAATAGTATAAAGCTTCTTTTTCATAGAATTATAGTATTTTGGACTGTTAGCATTATTGTCAGCATAAAGCCTTACAATAAAGGCTGCTTAACCACCTATTTCAACAGGCACAAAAATACTGTAAATCAGACGACAAGATGTGAGATTGAAACTTGAGATTGAAACTCACTCAACACTTGATCCTACCATTTCTTGCTCTTGGCAAAGCATATATTCTATCTGTTCCTCTCCAGTAGAAAATTGGAAAGATGTTGAACAATGTGAAGCCATTTAGTTTGATCTGAACACTTTAGAAACATAGTGGGGCCAGAGTAACTGAACTCTGACCATGAAACAAGAAAACACTGATATACTTTCAGTTAATGGAAAAACTGGAAAGAGTGGCTGAGAGTTATGTTCTTTATTGAAATGTTCTTTGGATTTTGTGATAGGTATGTGAATTAAGAAATGCCTTTCAAATCTTATCAAAATTATTATAACTCCAATTTTATTTTGTTCCAATTTAATGTCTCTAATTACTTTGCACAGATTCTTTAAACAGATGAGTACAGAAACTAAACCTGAATGGGAAGCTACCTGCTTCACAGGAATTTTCTGCTTTATTCCAATTTGCTGCTGTAGCCTTTCTCTTTCCTTTCTAAGCAATGATGCAGTGCATTGAGGGGAAGATGGTGGGCTTTCTTTTGGCATTCAGCATTATGAACAACTCACATTCAGAATTCTTTGGATTAAATCTCTCTCTTTTTCTCTTCTTTTATCTTTTTATTTTAAATGCAAGCTGCTGCTTTCCTAAGAAATACATAGAGAGGAAAATATGAAATTAGATTTTAGTCCTTTTTACTTTTAATTCCTATCTACAGCTGAAAAAGTAACATGAAATGCAGCATTTCAGAAACAGCACCAAAAGAACTGATGGGCAATCTTTTAATTTTCATAGAATCATATAGTAGTGAGGGTTGGAAAGGACCTTAAGATCATCCAGTTCCAACCCCCCTGCCATGGGCAGGGACGCCTCCCACTAAACCATATCACCCAAGGCTCTGTCCAACTTGGCCTTGAACACTGCCAGGGATGGAGCATTCACAACTTCCCTGGGCAACCCATTCCAGTGCCTC
>JAOEHY010028977.1:0-17214 GCA_025447955.1 Psilopsiagon aurifrons
CTGCACCAGGGCAGGGTGAGATGGAGCTGAGGAGCAATTCCTGCCCCAGAGGGTGCTCAGCATTGGAACTGCCCAGGACAGGGCTGCAGTCACCGTCCCTGCAGTGCTCACACACCGTGGAGACGAGGGCTCAGTGCCATGGGTCAGTGGTGGCCTTGGCAGTGCTGGGAACGGTTGGATGGGATGAGCTTAAAGGGCTTTTCCAACCTGATTGATCCTACGATTCTAAGCGCTTTAGTTGCCAACATTACTCAATCCCAGCAACAACCACGGCAAAACCAAAAGCATTTGCAAACCCCTTCAAGCCAGACCCCTCTGCCACAACCCCTTGGAGCAGCACGGCATTAAGATAATGATATCAATGGTGATGATGACCAGGCTCTAAAGAACACTGCACAGGAGGGGAACCTCAGCAGAACAACCACAACACAGCCTTTTCCACCCTCGCACGAGGAAAGGGATGACACATTGAAACAACAACCCAACGGGTATTTACTGCTTTGGTTTTGCGATGGGAAGGTTGCTGCTAGAAGAAGACTATTTCTGTTAGGTACAATTGCTAATTTTTGATGGTGTCTAGGCAATACCTTGTTAAAAAGGGCAAAACAACAGTTATTAATTACCCTAATTAACCCAATTCATAAGACACATTTGTGTGGCTGTCATGACAACTGCTTTGACTAACTTGCCAAGAATAGCTTAGCTGTCCATTCAAATAAATCCCTGATAATTACTAGTCTGGTTTACTGGGCTTCCGTGATAATAATAATTAGTGCTACTGCACAGAAGGTCGCACTAAACAGTTTATGAATGATGCATTTTGCATGGTGATTCCATGAGTCACGCAGCAGCCAGCACATGGACGCTTCCAACGTGGCCAGAAGACAGCCTCCGCCTGCTCGGTATGAGGACAGCATGGTGGGATGAGAGAAGTCATGATGGTTGGAGGAGAAAGAACCAAGAAGTTGGGTGAAGCCGGGATGGCCACCAAAGTGCCTCCTCGACAGCATGGGTATTCATCTGTCTGTCCGTTGTCTTGTCCATCAGCCAATGCAAGACAGGAGATGGTACTGTGCTTCTAATGGAGGCAGTGATAGACAGCAAAGAGCTTTCCAGCCTGACCTGTTGCCTGCTGGTATCTCACTTCACCACCTCATGTCCCTCCCTATCAGTGACTCTGATTTTGGCATACTACTTCATTATTAGACTCACAGAATGAGCCAGGTTGGAAAAGCCCTTTAAGCTCATCCCATCCAACCGTTCGCCAGCACTGCCAAGGCCACCACTGACCCATGGCACTGAGGCCCTCATCTCCACAGTGTGTGAGCACTGCAGGGACGGTGACTGCAGCCCTGCCCTGGGCAGTTCCAACGCTGAGTACCCTTTGGGGAAGGAATTGTTCCTCGGCTCCATCTCACCCTGCCCTGGTGCAGCTGAGGCCATTTCCTCCTGTCCCATCCCATGTTCCTTGGGAGCAGAGCTCAGCCCCCTCCTGGCTACATCCTCCTCTCAGGCAGTTGTAGGGAGCAATCAGGTCCTCCCTGACCTTCTCTTCTCCATCTGACCCCCCCAGGTCCCTCAGCCCTTCCCCATTAGGTTTCAGGATCAACAACAAAAGAAGGGGCAGGTCGCCAAAGGGAACGCGAGCTGGGAATGGGCAGCTCCCACCCTCTCTGCAACCATCTCTGCAGGAAGAAACCCTTCAAGCTGGGTCTCCCTATGAGCAGCTACAGCTCAGCCCTCCATCACAGCTCTGAGGCTGCTGAGGGCACCAGAAGGAAGGGTTATCTCCCCCAGCACCTTCCTGCACTCCTGATGAGGCCATGCTTTCACACACCTTCATCCAGACCCAGCAAATGCCATTTTGCCTTTGCTGAGGTTTGTAGATGAAAACTGATTCATGGGATTCCCTATGGCTGCACCTATACAGAGGGGAGAGGACCACAATGCCCACCATCAACACTGCAAGATCCTGCAAAACCCCAGGCAGAGAGGGCAGCGGGGCAGGGGCAGAGGCAACATGCTCACAGTTAACAGTGACAGCTGCCGGCTCCATGGAGATCTACGAAATCACCCTATTTAGAATGAATTCTGATTAAATACCACATATGGTCCTTATTGTCCTTCTCCTGTTACCTATCGTAAGAGGCGTTCGCATGCAAAGAGGGTTTTAATCTGCCAGCATTTGTCTGTTAGAGGCCTCTCCCCCACCTCAACTTGCAATTATTCTTATTGATTGACTTTAAGAGAGCACCATGCACATGCCTCGAGCTGCCACGCACCGAGCAAACAAGGGAACAACGCCGGGCTCCGCTGCAATCACTACCAGGGCAAGCAATTGCCCTGTCACACATGGCAGGTTATGGCCTCAGACAGCAAGGCCAGATGAACACTTAAAAGGTCGTTACAGAGTGAAGAGTGAGGATGTAGAAATGACACCTCCTTTCTCAACAAATCTGTTCCCGGAGCATCTCCTGGCTATGCAGAGATTTCATCTCATTAAGCCTAAGGAGCCATTGGAGGGAGGGACACAGGTCTGTGTCCTCTTTGTGTGACAAAATAAGCTCTGATGAGGACATCTTTGATGTGGGGGGAGATGGAGTTGGGGTCCTGAGAAGGATTTCAGTGCTGGACCCCCAGCCCTGCTAGAGAGTACTTGCTAATGGATGAGGTGCTTTCATCCACCCAATGAGGAGAAATGAGGGAAACCTGACGCTGAGCAGAACCTTCCCCAGTTTTCCCAAGTGAAGTTTGCAGCTCAGTTCAATATGTTAGTGCCTAATGAAGGTTTCCTCCATACTCTGCAGGGTATAATCATTCTCCTCCTAATGAGCATGTGTTAATGGCATATTAATGCCGACAACAACCAAGTGAGGAGAACAGGAGATGAACATATTCCAAAATTCATCTTTTCTTTCCCCCTGAACAAAGGAATCCAAAGCAAGCCTCAGCACAGTGGGAAGCCTGTGGCTCCCACAGTGATGCTACCAGCACTGGTCCATGGGCTCACCACGGGACGCAGAGCCCATATGGGACCATGGCTTTGGTCTCTCATCAACCCAACCCCTGCAATTAATTGCTGTACATGAAGGATCTCAGCCCAGGCGTGGCACTTCCCTCCTCAAAGGGCACACAGCCACAGTGGGGCTCCACAAGAAAGAAGAGGAACCACTTGCAAACGTCTGGAGAGGCATTCCACCAGGCAGACAGACAGGTTTGGATGCTGTTTCTAAGCCAACAGCCGCGTGGATTTGATTACTAAATGTCACTGAAGCTGGGCTCCTGCCAGAGCATCCAGATGTGAATCTGAATATGAAAGGTCTAGGAGGGAGCAGGTGATGGGAGTCACAGGCACTGAGCCCCCATCTGGGTTTGCATGACCAAGTTTATGTCAGGCATGGAAAAGCACACCCATCAGATGGGTGTTTTCCTGGCTTTTCACCTTTGTGAAGACAAAACACTGAGAGCTCCCCGAAAGCAGCATCCCCCGGCCCATGGGTGTGCTGCCAAGCGCTGCGGGGAGGTGTGGAAACCTAATCCCCTAATTGTCCGACTCCCCTGTGCTCCCACCAGCACATGAATTTAGATGTCCAGATCGATAATCGATGCTCGAATCAATAATAGGGAATTTAGCTACATTATAAACCCAGTAAAATCAGCCAATACTGAGAAATGACTATTGAGTCCTGTGTTTTCTGTACTCACTTAGTCTAATAATGGTGAATGATATTTTCCAAGTACATTATTCAGCAATAAAACCGCCGAATTATTTGATCTCTTTCTAACCTTTATGATTCTAAGCACTCTTTTTGACCCAGATTGAATGAGGCAACATCTGCAGAGCCTTTCACAAAATTGTACTCGGCGTGCACTATTGTAGGTCCGCTGCCAAAGATAAATGTTATTATTTTAAAGCCATCATCCTCCTAATAGATGAGCGCACTACATTAGCATAGCCTGCAGAGCTCCAGCACGGGTGAGAAAATGCCAGAGGGTTTTTGCTTAATGGAATTTTACATACCTGACTTCGGATGGGTTAATGCAATCCACCAACACCGGAGTTTTACAACCTGCCCTGTGGCATACACCTGCCATTACAAAAGATGCTTTAATCCGACAAGCTCCAGAGCGCCGGGAGAACCAGGAGGGATTCACGTCCTGATCTCCGGTGGCCAACGGGACGTCGAGATGAAGATCTCATCTACGTGGCTCCAATGCACACTACGCTATCTGTCCCAGACCTGCATGAGGAGCTGGGGGTGAGGAGAAGGGGCGGCTGGGGTCACCTGCAGCATGCTGAGGGCTTCCATCAGAGGCATGGAAGCACAGTAGCTGCAGTACACATCACTGCAGCATTAGCAGTCGCCGCACTCCAGCCCTCGCCAGCCTAACAAGAACTCAACATAATTCCATGTTCAGTCCAAGGCTAAGTACTAATCACTTGCCTGCCTGACATAAGCCATTACTTCAAATTGAGATTAGAAACCATAGGGAGACACTGAAGCCACAACACTGAGGTCTATTCTCTCTCAAACCCTCTGACGGGTGCCATGGGCAAGCTCCCCCCAACAGGAAGAGCAAAATTGGGAGCCATCAATATCATCAGCATCCCTTTGCTGAGCTCCTGAGGACAGTGAGGACCATGGGGGACTCCAGCAGACCCTTTTATCGCAGGCCTGCGAAGGTAGCACTGCCTGCAGAGCACCCCATCCATCACCGAGTCCGAACACACTCTAGTTTAAATCATAATTACACTTATAAGTACACAGATTACAACTATTTATGCTACAAATAAGACCATCCTGTACTTTAATTAACAGAAAATGATTGGAACTCAACTGTAGCCCCTACTGGGAACAATATCTAATCATTTATTGAAGCGAGGCTGTGCCTGGCCCCATAGGCAGCCTGGCAGGGAAGGGGGAACGGGCAGGGATGGGATCCCCCATCCAAGCCCTTGCATGGAAGTGGGAGCCACTGTCAGAAGGATGAGAGGTCTCCCAGGGGAGATGGAGGGCTCACTGCTGAAGAGCCTCGGGGTGGAGGCAGGCAGGGAGCTCTGCCATTGCCAGATGATGGGAATTTAGGGAAGATCCAAGCAGGGCACACTCAGTGAGGGCAGGAGCCCAAGGACCTGGGAGGGCACAGGGCTGAGGATCTTCTCTGACTCAAAGCCCTCAGGAGGGACTTCAGGACACGGCAGCTGGAAGACAGCGCTCTGTCCATGGAGAAAAGCGAGTGTGCATAAGGCTTCTCAAAGGCTACGTGCACTTGGCCTTACAATGCCTTTGGATGCAGCATGAGCTTTATGCAAAGTGAACGACAGGGAGAAACCACAGCACCCAAATCGCTCAGTACAGCAGGAGCTCACTTGGAAACTCCCCTAAGAAAGGCCAGACATAGCATGCAAGACCATCCTCTTGATGTCATTTAAGAACCCTCAAAACTTACTATAAATCTTGCCTAATTTAAGGGAAAATTCTCCTCTGCCATGTAAATTTAGCTGCAGGAGGGTTTTTTATAGACTCAACGAGGAAGAGTTATGCATCAGAAATAGGCATCAGAAATTCAGATTTACTAAAAGGAGAACAAAACGAGCTCTGCTTTCAGCAAGTGAGCCATAAACCCCCATCCAGCAGCATAAAACCAACTGAGATATATATATGGTTATGCAACATATTATATTCTTATTTATATAATTGGGTATAATATGGAATAATTCTAGACACACTTTTTGTATGCTTGTAAGTACATCGTGTATACCACAGCATATTGCCTATAATATATACCGTATACAGTCTGTAATATACAATATAATCATATCCCTGTTGAGCACTCTAGGTCTTGCCAGCAGAGGAGAAGGTTTATACTGTTAAATACAGCTTGGCTACTGCCACACACCAGCCCCAATTCCTCTACGGACCCTTGCAGCAAACACCCTTGGTCCCATCTATCCAGCACCCCACTGTGGGCTGGAAAACCCTTGGAAAAGCCAAAGAGGCGCCAGGATAGGGCTGCAGCCCCACATCACCCATAGAAAACATACATGGTTAGTGGTGGACTTGGCTGTGTAGCTTTGGATGATCTTAAAGGTCTTTTCCAACCTAAATGATTCCATGAAGAGCCAAAGCATGTTGAACCAAAGGTTGCCTAAACACAGTGTGAGTGGCCATCAGTGAGAGACGTGGTTAAACGGGAATGGGAGCTGGCATGTGTATCTCTGCTGCAACGTATTCAAATGAGGTTTTCCACACAGATTGCTCGGAGCGATTACATTAGGAGATGTATAATTTGGTTAGGCTGACCCTGGCATGGAACAGAAAGCTGCTGATTTCCATAATGTCAGCATCCGATGCTCTGAGAGGTCAGGGAACATGCAGTGATACACAGAACCCTTTAGGAGTCGTTAAGCCATGGGATTTGCTGGGAATTGCCATTTCAGGGTGCATTGGGAGTGAGCATGGAGAGCATCCAGGTTGGTTTGGGGTGGGTTTGGTCCCCAGCAGGGTCTGCTGAGTTTTCCCTAGGGAGAGGATACCCAGTGGCTACCTAAAACCAAAAGCTTCGCTCCTCTTGGCCGGGCTCCTGGAGGATGATTGCTGCTGTTAGCTCCCAGACAGGGATACCCAGGTATGGGAATGCCGAGGCACTGATGGAGCTGTGACTTGTGCTTACCCAGTGCAGTGCGCATCACAGGCACAAAAAGTGCTGAGTTACAGTGACCTCCCAAGGAGAAAGCAAGACTGGCAACGCTGGCTGCGAAGTCAGCCTTCTGCCTAGCGGAGCATCATCGCTGATCATGCTTTAATTATTATCTCTGCTCTAAACAAGCCTTATTCCAACAGCCTGGCATGCCTCAGCACAGCAAACTTTCTCCGGGTTGGAAAACACCTCCTTTCCTTACCCCCCTTCCCCTGCTCTATCCACAGTATTACTCAGAAGCAAGCCAAATCCCTTCCAATTATGTATCGTGACGTCTCCCCAGCGTTACACTAAAGCAAGGCTCTTTGCTTCTAAACGGCATGGTTTATAACAAATTGTCTGTTAACCCAGACAGAAAGTGATTTCCTCAAACCCAGCATATTAAAGTGAGTACATTCATTCTGGTTGTAACACACCAAATGTGATTACAACAGACACTTTGGGGGCTTTTTAAGGCTAGCGGAGAAGAGGAGGATAAGCTGGAGGGGAAGAAAGAATTGACAAGTAGAGAAATGACAGAGAATGAGGAGCAGCCACGCTGATTTCATTCCTCACAAAACAAAACTCTTTGTGTGCTGTAGAAATGTGCTTTAGTTAACACCACGAGATAGCCAGGGCAGAAACTGCTGCTGCTGCCTGCAACCAAAATTGCTCTATTGTGCTTCGAAACCCATTTTCTATAGCGAGGAGAACGCTTTCCGGGTAGTAAAAAAGCATATCTGACACCAACAGGGCCTTATCCTGCAACTGGTGCTCACTCAAATAATCCCCACTGCCACCAGGAGCCCCAATGAAATCAGAGTGAGGATTATGTGGGAGTGTATCAAGGTTGGGGGATTAGACCGAGATTATCACTAACACCAGTAATTCTCCATCTTACTGACGGTGGCCACCAGCTCAGGAGGTGGTACATCACCACAGGCGTGACCCCCACGGCCAGACCTGGGTCTGGGGGCTCTCAGTATGTGGGGACCTGAAGGACTCCACCTTGATCATCTCAAACCTACCAAAGCAGCACCAGAGCAAGGCCATGCCTTATCCTCACCCTGCTTACAGTCTAAGGGCAGTGCTGCTGCTTACCTTCCCTGCTGCTGCCAGAGCAGAGCCATCTGGACCCCCACAGAGCATCAATCCTGCACCTCCATGCTAATTCCACCTCTGGAATTCCCCCACCCCTGTTTCATAACTCCTTGCCTCTCCCATGCTCAGTCCTGCTGGGTCACTGAGGCCCTGGGTCAGAGCAAGAGGCAGAGCAAGCTGTGGCATCCCGGGGGATGCTCCCTGCTCCTGGGAATCACACGATGCATCAGCACCGTCTCCCAAAGTGGCACAGATTTTGGACGTCAAACTGCCTCTGAAACCCAAATGCAGCCATTGCACACACAGAGGTTTCTTTTAAAACCACCACGTCAAGATCCAGGCATGGAAGTGTTACCCAAGGGTGGCTGCTCGACATGCGAGTCGTGTCCCCGGCATCCTAAAAGGCTGGGCATTCAGACCGCTTGCCACACCACCCCAATGCAACCTGCATTTTTATCAAGGAAGCTGCCTAATGGCTCCTGTTCCTTTTGATTTTTAATCTCCTGGTACAACTTCCAGTAATAAACATGCAAAACCTGACAACAAGCCCTTTTGGTTTCAAAGCTGACTTCTCCTCCGGCTCAGCAGGAAGACAAAGGAAAGCCCTCGGCAGGAGCAGAGCTCTGACCGGCAATGCCCTCGCAGCTCCAACATGTCCCGCTCTCCCTCCTGCTAAACAAGTCCAAACACTAACGGGGCCCAAGCCTCCCGCTGTCAGCCACAATCACCAGAGCTGCTTCTAACACTTTCTGCCATCGCTGCCTGCAGCTGCGGGGATGCTCAAAGGCCACAGGCAGGCACCCCTGAGTGGTACCCAAGAGGCCAGAACCCCCCCAGGATGTCCCCGGCTGCCTCCCGATGCGCTCTTGGCAGCCAAGCCCTGACCCAAAGGGAAAAGCTTATCAAGGATCGTCCCAAACTTCTTTTGCAGCCCCTGCATTAGCCACTGTTTAATCCTTTCTGGGTCAGCAAGGGAAGATGGGGAGCACCAAGGAAAACAGCACCAGCACAGCACCACCAGCCCCAGGACCTTCTACCACGGCAGGGAGGAAACTGTTCCTGAAGCTCCACCAACAACCCAGCCCCGGGGACTTGTATTTCAAGGTTTAAAGCAAATAAGGCTCACATTAAAGACCAGCTACACTGCAAACCCACTGCTGCTTAGGACAGTGTGTGTCTGTGGATGCTTACTCCCAGCCACAACCATCATATGCTACACGACACCACCAGCGACACGTTTACCTCCCTATTTTATCTTTTATCAACCAATACTTTGCCTTCCCATCAGGAAAAGTCACTCCTCGGTGGAGCAGCATCACTATCTCCATGATGCTGACACCTCATAAGGGCCCCCAGGGGAAACGCCAGCAGCATCATCACCAGAGGCGATTCAAACCAGCCCAGACAAAGTCCCACTAGATGTACTGCAGGGGAAGGTTTGGCTCTGGAAACTCTGGACTGAAATTGTATTTATTAAATCATCACCACCTGGAGGTGTACCAATAGCACATCATCACACTGCAATGCTTGCTAAGGCAGCTACGGGCTGCAGAGAGTAAGAAGCTGTTAACGGTCCTCTGGATATATGAAAGCATCTTTTATGGAGTTTCTGTGTCACCCTGTGTGCCAGGACATGGCTGTCACTCCAGTCACCACTAATCCTCCTGCCCCTTAGGTAGAACCCACACCACCAGCGAGATAATTTCTCTTGCAATAGCTGGGAGCATAACACTGGGACTCTGCCAAAAAACCAGACGTTCCCACCCTAACCCAAGCTTCCAAACAGCTTGCAGTTGGGATTTCTCCTCCCCATGCCCTGGCCCTGCCCTTTTGTCCAAAAGCATCCCCAGGGAGCGAGCAGATCCCTGCCAGGACATGCCGCTCTCCCAGACAGCATCCGCCCCAGGGCTGCTGTCCCTTAGCAGGAGTGGAGAGCATCAGCTGCTGGAGGGCATGTTCTAAGTTGACGCTCCATAGCACCCATTACAAAAGACAAGTGCATTTCTCACAGTGCATGCCACCAGCACAAGAGATGGGGACGGAGCCACAGTGCAAAGTAACAAGCATCCCAGCTCCCTCACATGAGAGTGCCAGGGCATGGGGACCTCCACATGCTGCCAGACCCCAGGCTAACCGCTGCATCAAGGAGGGACATGGGCAGCGCTGCCTCCTGCCCTCCGCTGCCTGTTAACTTCATCAGCTGAGCTATGATGTTCCCAATGGTCCTTCCCTCCTTCCCGGCACCACAGACCGCTGCCAGCGCGTGCTGCTGGCTAATGCCAGTGTGGGATGGGTTTTATGACTGCATTTTGTCTGTAGCAATGAATCACAGGCTGACAGGGCGCTCCTGTACCAAGGCACCAGCCAGAGATGTGCTTGAGACACCTCTCCAAAGGACACCGCTCGAGGAAGGCAGGAATTCCCCAGCATCCCAACAGCGATGGTCACTCACAGCTCCGGATGTGTCCCCCGGGCAGCGGGGCATCCTGAGCCCCTGCTGGCACTCAGTGAAGAGCACAGGCACATCTGAACATCAGTGGAGATCCCCTAATATAGGAAGGGTGGGGTTTCCCACTCCCAGCCTGCCCGGGCACAGCACAAGGAGAAGGCAGCTTCAGTAACGGCTCTTCTGCCTAATTTGACCACAGATAGGCTTATCCCAAACTGCTTCCATCCACACTTGGATGAAAAGTCCCTGCCTCTCCCCATTGGGATACAGAATCAATCAGGCTGGAATAGACCTTTCAGCTCATCAAGTCCAACCATTGCTCAGCACTGCCAAGGCCACCACTAAACCATGTAACTAAAGGCCTCATCTACACGGTTTGTGAATGCTTCCAGGGACGGTAACTCCAGCACTGCCCTGGGCAGCCTGTTCCAATGCCTGATTATCCTTTCCACTTGGGAGCAGAAGAGCCCACTCAGCTCTATGGCTGGATACATGCAAGTAGAATATATTAGTGCTTATATTCAGGTCATTTCCCCTCTCGAAAGCTCAAAGCTGCACCTCTGCTTTGAGCAACTGACACTTGGGCTGAAGCATCCCAAAACCGGTCCAACACCCGTACGTGACCTCTTGGGAGCTGGTTCTGCAGCCTCAGCAGAGGTTAAACACCAGGGTTCAATGAGCATATTGCCAATACACACAGAGCAGGATGAGGCCCACCGGCACAAGCCCTCTCCAGCAGCCCTGCAGGCTCTCAAAGAGGGCCACGCTCTGCTCTCCACAGCACAAGGATAAATGTGAAGCAGCTCCACTCTCTCCAGCAGCATCATTTTGCATTTACACCAGCACACTGAACGCAAAACAGAGCGAGCCATAAATATTTCAGCTGCTTTTTCAGCTTTGTTATTCCGTTCAAAGCAGGAAACATGACAAACCTTTGATTGTTTTGCTTAATACCAAACAATAATTCAAAGAGAGACAAACAAGCAACATTAAATGATGCCTGTGATGTACAGGAAAGCCGACGAATTAGGAGAACCTGATGAGGATGGTGTGGATCCAAGCAGCCCCTCTCCCTGTCTTCGGCATCCCTCCCATGCCTGCATGGTGAGGGGACAGCAGGGCCAGGGAGTGACAATGGAGCACCCTTAACACAAACCATTGCCTCCAGAGCAACACCCATCAACACTGCTTTCAACAACCACCTAAAAATCTCCTGTGAAGGCAACGCATGTGTCCTCCCTTGAGCATCTCCACACTCCAAACCCACTTGCAAAGCATCCTCCACAGCCCAAGCTGGCCTGCCCGTGCCAGCATCCCTGCCTGGGCATCTCTGAGGCTCTCTGCAGCGCTTGCAGGTGAAACATCCACCATGACCACGTGTTGGGGCTGTTCCAGAGCCCGCAGCTCCCATCCTGCATCAGTCCCTTGCTCCAGAGCATCCAGCACACAAACCCAGGGCTGCCCATCCTCTCAACACATCCTTTGGGCAGCACGGAACATCAACAGCACAAAGCTGCTCCCGATGTCCAAGGGATACCCACACTCACCTCTGGCAGCGGCATCCCGTTGATGATGAGGTCGGGCTGCTGGGGGCTCTGCCCCGTGAAGGTGTGATGGTAGATGTGGTTGGAGCTGGCATTCCTGTTGTTCTGGCTCTCCACATTGAGGAAGGTGCTTTCGGAGCGGCGGCAGCCCAGCGGCAGGGTCTGCTGGTGGTAGTCAAAGTAGTTGAGGGATGAAGTGAGAGAGGAGCAGCTGACAACGTTCATTTTATCCGTCTCCTCCACGTCCCGTGGCACCAGGCGGATATCATTCTTGCTGATCTTCTTCTTCTTGCTTGATTTCTTCTGATGCCCATAGGAGTACTCTGCGATTCTGGGGGACAGAATGGAAATGAAGAGCTGAGAGCATCCTGAACCTGCCCCGCTAAATACACAGGCAGAAAAACCCAGAGGGCTTGGCCCCATCTCCATGTAGGCTTCTTAGTCATGCACATTACGTCATGTTTCGGGTCTGGTGGCACGACACCATCTTTAGCTTATTTTCATATGTGTGATGCTTTCAGGTCAAATATGGAAAATAATGGGAAGGAAGAACAAGCCTCTGGGATTTTAACCCAGTGTTTGTAATTGCTGATATTTAGCTACTAGGAGTAAAGTCCAGCCTGCAGAGGAGAAAAACGGAGATGTTAAAATCAGTTTCCCTGAACTGAAAAGGGTACCTGCATTCATTTCCATGCAGAATAAGGATTCTACACTGGATTTAATTTGGTCCCCATAATGCAAATTCAAAACGAAGAGGGGATTTTTTCCCCCCTCCAGTTCATTTTCCACAGCAGTAAATAAAGCAGACCCAGAAGCAGCCCGAGCTGGCAAGCCCGAGCCTCTCACACTCCAAAGGCTGTTGGTTTATTAATGCCTTACCCAATTTGCTGCTGTTTTGGCTATCTCCTGATGATACCCCATAACCTGAAAGCTCTTCTCCAACCGCATCCTCTTCGTCCCTCACCCCCTGACACGCACACCCCCTTCTGCTGGGAGATGCTTTGTGCCCCCTAGCAATCGGAGAGCAACAACCGTGTTTTGCAAAAAAGAAATGATCCTTTTTGACCTTCTTTTTTTCTTTCCTTACTGTAAGCTTGTTTTTCTCTGCCTTTCTTTCCCTGTTTGCTTCCCACCTGCCAAAAGAAACGACTGATGAAGTGCCTTGTTTGCCTTCTGCAAAGCACCAGAGGGAGAAAGTTACCCTTAAAACAGCAGCCGAGCAAATAACCATAAATATAGGGCTGCACCTCACAGGAACTGGGGATGCTCGGCTCAGAGTGGCTCCTCTTTCCAAATGCCAATGCTCCACAGATGGATTTGTACATGCACAGCACAGGGCAGCTCGGTATTTCCCAGGGAAGCGCATCAAACGCTACCCACAGTCAGGAAAACACATCTGAAAGTGAGGACTTTGCTCTTCTCGTGGTTATGATAACAGCATTTAAAAATAAAGGGGGGAAATTACAATAGCTGCAACAGAAATAATGGGATGGATAAATAACACAGTTTTATCTAGAAAGGCAAATATTGGACAAATATTCGTGTTCCAGGAAGCGAACTGCCTGAGCATGAAAACGCCACCAAGTCGAACAGCCCTCATATAACCTGATGTGCCTCATCAATTAACCCATTTTATGAAGCCTCTCCAGCAGCTCTAGGGGAGAACCTCTCAGACAAGGCTCTGCAAAGCCCAAAGGCAGGCAGGCAGCGCGGGGAGAGGGTGCCCATGGTCACCATGAGCCTACCTGGTGCTTCTCCACCTCTGCAGCCGACTTCTCCTGCTCAGATGTGCGCTGATAGGAGCCCGTGCATCGCCTGGGGCGTACAGATAAATCAGGGGAAGGCAGGGATTCCTGTTGTGCCACCAATCTATACGTTGCTGCCTCATCTAACAATGCCTGATGAAGCTTTAATTGTTCTATTTGCCTCAATGTTTTAAGTCTGGCAACAGGAGAGCTCAGTTATTTCCTGCAGGCATTCATTTTGCTGTCCTTTCTCTATTGACCAATTATTTAATTAAACTGCACTTCATTAATCCCGAAGCCATCACAGCAAACCCAGAGCTTATACCGATGTGTGCAGCAATGAGGGGCTACCACCACAACATGATTTTTACCCTTTCAGCTCCTATTCTCATTGAATGGGCCAAGCCGGCAAGAAATCTGGTGGATGAGCTTTCCCTTGACGCCTGACATCCCATAATACAGCACAGACCGACCTTTATTTGCAGATGATTTTTCCCCCCTTTGAGGAAAAAGGCTTTAAGCAGAGCATAAAACCCAAACTCCCCACCATTATTCCTGCTTAAATAAAAGTTTAAGGACCGCACATTCCACNNNCTCTGCAGAATTGCCGGGGGCCAGCGTTGCGTTTCCAAGGTAGAGGCAAATTAATTCCCATCCCTCCCCTCCGAAACGACTCGGAGCCCAAGGAATGGAGAAGTCATGGCTATTTCACTAGTAACAGGATTAAACCATTTATGAGGCATTGCAGCTGCTCTTTTATGGCATCTGATTGATATTCATGTGTGGTTAGCATTTGTCTCCTAACTTGTGTAACACAGAGAATAGTAAAAGAGAGACAATAATCGCCGGGCTGTTACATATTCAGGGAGATGGATTTCCCCAATCTCCCTTTCAGCAGCGCTGGGCACGGGGCTGACCTCCCCTCCAGCATTTCGGACCCAGGAGCACGCATCCAGCCAGGGCAAAATCCCTCCTCGGCCCCACTGCTGCCAGTGCAACCGGCAGTGCCGGGTGCCGGAGCAGCGGATAGGGGTGAAAAGCAGTGATTTGGGGCACTATTCCCCCCCGCTGGCCCCAGGAGGAGCCGCATCGGGTGCACAATGGCTCTTTTGAACAGCGAGCAAGGGCTCGGGGAAGGGCTGCAGTGGGGATGCTGCGGTGGTCAGGGGCTTCTCCCCTATTGTGAGCCATGGGAGAGGGGCTGGGAATGGGGGGCTGCCCGCGGGAACAGCCATGCCGCCGGCAAAGTGTTGTCTCCCGTTCCCTGCACCGGGGATGCTGCAACAGATTGTCAAGCGGCACGATTAAGTGGATCTGTTACTCGGCACGGATTTGTGCTCTCCTCCCAGGGAGCAAATTGCTTAAAGCTTCGCAGGGAATTTTCCTAGAGGAACCTCACTTTTATCCCTAAAGGAAATCTATCCCCCTCCAGGCTCTCCCTTAAGGATACAGCAGCAAAGGGAAAAGTGAGTGTGGTGGCAAAAATCAAAGCAGGGTCCACAGAAAAAAAAAAAGAGGTCTTTACCTGCAGTTGTAGGTCCTGATTTCCTTGTTATCCCTTTTGCACTTGACTGCCACGAAGATCATGGTGACAAAAAGAATGGCTGCGATAGACCCCAGGGCAATAATGAAAATCAGGGAGAGGTTAACAGATCCTATGGACTCCTGGGCATCCAGGGCTGGAGACAGGTATATCAAAATCAAGGCGGAAGCCGACAGAGATGTTTTCCCATGGTCGTGAGCCACCACAATCAGCTCATAGGCTGTCTTGGCGTTCTCCCCAAAGGCTCTGGTGGTCCTTATCTCTCCATTGACCTGGTCTATCTCAAAAAACCCTCTGTCTCCTTCCACCATTTCGTAGGAGAGTCTGCCATTTTCACCCTCATCGTAGTCGTCTGCCTTGACCACGGTCACCAGGTAGCCGACCCCTGCGTTCCTGGGGATGTACACCTCCGCCGTCCCGTTGACCAGCGGTGGGGCTGTGATCACCGGGGTGTTGTCATTGACATCCAGGACAATCACCCTCACAGTGGCATTGCTCTGCAGAGAGGGGTTACCCCCGTCTTTTGCCAAGACCTTGAACTCAAAGGCCTTCGTCTGTTCGTGATTGAAGGACCTCAAAGCATAGATATCTCCAGAGTTGGGGTTGATGGAGACATAGGTGAAGACAGGCATGTCCCTGACTTGGGAGGGCACGATCTGGTAGGAGACACTGCCATTGAGGCCCAGATCAGGGTCCCTGGCCGAGACTGAGAGGAGGTAGGCCCCCGGCGTGTTGTTCTCCTGCACAATCACCTGGTAATAGGGCTTGGAGAAGTGGGGATGGTTGTCATTCTCATCAGTGATCTTGACAGTGAAGGACTTGGTGGCCTGCAGGGACGGAACGCCGCTGTCCCTGGCCTGGATGGTGAGGTTGTACTGGTCCCTCTGCTCCCGGTCCAGCCGCCCATCCACCAGGATGGTGGAGAAGCTCTCGTACTCCTGGAGCCGGAACGGCACGTTGCCCAGGAGCTTGCACTGCACGCGCCCGTTGGCCCCGGAGTCACGGTCCGAGACACGCACCAGGGCTATGACATACCCTGGTGGGGCGTTCTCGCTCACTTCCACCAGCTCGCTATTGACAGAGAGCAGGTTGATGAGCGGCGGGTTGTCGTTGGCATCCTGGACGCTGATGGTCACTTTACAATGGGCAGGGATGGAGTTAGGCCCCAAGTCCTTGGCCTGCACGTCCAGCTCATAGACGTGACCCTCCTCATAGTCAATGGCACCGCTCACCGTGATGAGGCCGCTCTGCGGGTCGATCTGGAAGAGCTCCCGCGCCCTCTCGGAGACATAGCTATGGAAAGAGTAGAGGACCTGGCCGTTGGTGCCCTCATCGGGGTCGGAGGCATTGAGGCGGATAACCGGTGTGCCCGGCGGGGCGTTCTCAGGCACGCTGACGGTGTAGGCTGGCTCCTCGAAGAGCGGGTTGTTGTCGTTGGAGTCAATGACGCGGATGCTGAGCTCCACCGTGCCGAAGTTGGGCGGGTCACCCCCGTCCAGCGCCGTGATCACGTAGCTGTAGTGGGACTGGGTCTCGCGGTCCAGGCTCTTCTCCACCACCAGCTCGGCAAAGCGGGACCCATCACCCCGCGTCTTGGTCTCCAGCCCAAAGAGGTCATTGGGGGTGATCTCATAGCTCTGCACGCCAAAGCTGCCCGAGTCCGGGTCGTAGGCACTCTCCAGAGGCACCCGGGTGCCGGGGCTGGCCGTCTCCGAGATCTCCAGCTCAATCTGGTCGGTGGGGAAGCTGGGCGCGTTGTCGTTGAGGTCCTTGATCTCCAGCTTGATCACACAGATCTCCATGGAGCTGGACATCACCTCCAGCGAGATGATGCACTTGGGGCTCTGCCGGCACAGCAGGTCCCGGTCGATCTTCTGCTTGGTCACCAGCAGCCCGGACCCGGGGCTGATGTCCACCAGATGGGGGGCCGAGTTGGAGACCACCCGGAAGGCTGCGGGCTGTCGGGGGTCCAGCACGAAACCGGCGTCCCGGGCGTCCTTGGCGACGTTGGCGATCACGGTGCCGGCCCGCTGCTCCTCCTCCACCGAGTACTTGAGGTTGACGAGGGCCCCGGCGCCGGCCCACAGCAAAGCGGCCCCCAGCAGCGCCGGGAGAGCCCCCATCGCCGCCGCGCCGCGCCGCGCCCCGACG
>JAOEHY010028979.1:0-23132 GCA_025447955.1 Psilopsiagon aurifrons
AGAATAAATGCACACAACTTAAATTTCATTGCTGGAAATGGGGGAGGTGGGGGGGTGGGCAAGGGGAGGCAGGAGAGAATCTATAGTAGATGGCAGTACCAAATTGATTCTCCAACCCAACCTTGGGAAACATTCCCTTTACATTTCAAGGTCTATTGCATAGTACGTTAAGTAAACAAAGCTAAGGGTTGAGTGAGGAATGCCAGAAAACTTTTCCAGTTTGCTAAGCCAACACACAAGCAGAAGTATAAGGCTATGGTTAGGTTCAACTATCACATTAACTATTCACTCCTGAAAAAGCTGTGGTTTTCAGGCTTTACTGAAGTCCACAGTGCAATACACAAATAAGATTATTTTGAAATAGCCAACAAATAAGCCTCTTCACATGCCCCAGATTCTCTTTTTAACTGGACTTCAAAACACCTGCATATCACAGGTAATCTTATGTTCAAACTCACAGCCCTCCTCAGGTGCAAAAATGTATGTCAAGTTTGAGATACCAAGGTGTCATACAGATGAAGCCTGAACTTTTCAGCAAGTACTCAACTTTGTTCTCAGAATAGTTTTATCATTTAAAACCTGCGAAAATCCACAGAACTGCTTGACACCTGCTCCTCACCACCAGAGGAAGTCACTTCACTATATTTAAGCAATTGGACACACTGATTTCTCAGCACAGGTTCTCTAAATCCAATAGTCCTACGAGAAAACCCAACCAAAATTAGAATTCAAATCTTTCTCTATAAGCCTGCAGTCTGCTTGTCTCAAGCTGATTTAAGGGAACACATACTCTGCTTTTTTCTCCTGTTTGGATGACAATTTTGATTTAAACAGCCTGACAAGTTACGTATTTAGGGGCATTTTTAAAGAAAAGAATTATTTTTATCTTGTGATAAATCTTTATTAGGCTTGTGATTCATAAGAAATTATTTAAATTAGGCCAGGTTACAGATAACAGCTTGCCTAAATCCATGCAGCCCAGAGCTGCATAAAACAGAATAGCTTAAGCATCACAGCCCTTGAAAATCTGATTTATGGTTATCATAGAATCATAGAATAGTTAGGGTTGGAAAGGACCTTAAGATCATCTAGTTCCAACACCCTACCATGGGCAGGGACACCTCACACTAAACCATGTTACCCAAGGCTCTGTCCAACCCAGCCTTGAACACCACCAGGGATGGAGCATTCACAACTTCCATGGGGAACCCTTTCCAGCACCTCGCTACCCTCACAGTAAAGAACTTCTTCCTTATATCCAATCTAAACTTCCCCTGTTTAAGTTTGAACCCGTTATCCCTCATCCTTTCACTACAGTCCCTAATGAAGAGTCCCTCCCCGGCATCTTTCCACAAACGGGTGTAGAAAGAAAACAGGTTGCTATGTCTGGAAAATTGCCAACACAAATATTGTAGCTTAAGTAATTTTCTAAACAGCTATGTTACTTCCCAAGAAAAAAATATATTTGCTCCATATCCAGAGAGAAAGTAGTGAGAAAGTGTACTGAACATCAAAACATAATATAGTTTAATTCTTCAAACCTGCATTTACTTAGAAAAATAACGCAAACAATTTGAAGTTTTCCATACAGTACATGAAAATGTATTAAGAGCTCCAAATCATAAAATACTCAATCTCAACTAACTGATACTTCATTTAATATGATGAAGGTAGTGGCCACATATTGATATACAGTCATATTTGGAGCAACTGACAGGGACATCACTTAGTATAAGAAAATGTCCTCAGTACAGAAACTATACAATGCATAACATTTATATCTCATGATACATTAGCTGTACCTTCTTTAATTACTGCAGTTACCAAAACTCATTAATAAAAGTGATGTCAACATCTATTAATTCAGTATTGTTCAGTATTGTTAATCAAAACTGTCTTCATCATTAAAGCTATAGAGAATTTTGTACATTGACACTCGACCAACTGCTAAGGATTGGCAGGGTCCAGAGATTAGCCCCTGCCATCTGCACATGAATACGCATCAAGTCTTTGTTTGATTAGTGAAAAAGTTAGTGATTACAACCAAAACATATAGAGCCCCACTTAAACAAAGACTAAGGAAGTGATTTCAGTCCACAGGATTAATGGATGAGATACAATGACATCTTCAGAACATACACAGACCCTCCAGATGTTCTGTAGCACATTGCTTCTAATCAAGGCTTCAAACATTTAAAAAATAATAAAACCAGAATATGCTGAGACACTAGCAGTTTCCCACATCAAAGACTAACATTAGTGAATCTGCCTAAAGACAAAAACTCCATTCAGAGTTGCAATTTGATTCACCTGCTTGGTCTAAAAATCTGAATGTACATGATACAAACTGGTGAATGATTCTACTTAGTTGCTGGGCTTTTTTTTTTTATTCTCTTACCTATCAATTTTCTGTTCTGACACAGCCATAACATAGAAAAGTATAAGGTGAGAAACCAGTTTTTTAATCATTGAGTTTGGCACATGAAAAGAGTGCTGGAGGTAGCATGCAGGGCACAAAGGCTTTGATTCAGATGCTCTCCACTGTACCTTGATCCACGAGAGATGTTCAGAGTTGTGGGAGGAGAGTCCAATGTGATTCAAGTGGCTCTAATTTCAAATGAGACAGTCTATGGTACTAGGGAAACCCAGGCTGGGGCTAAAGAACTCTGCAAGGGTATGCTTAAGCCATTACAGGGTGGCACCTTCCACTAGACCAAGTTGCTCAAAGCCCCAGATTAGTAGACTGTATCTACGAAAAGCTGCTGAAGTCAATACAAAAAAACAGAACTGTCAAACTACAAATCTACATTTAATTATCTATCACTAAAATAGACTACATGGAAATAATCTGTGATTCACTACGTATTTTAATCTAAAATAGAGATATTGTATAGGTACTTACACAACGGAAAAATTCCTGCAGCAAGAAGTAAAACAATTATCTTATTTAAAGTACTTTAGATGTATTTCTCAACTGTATCATCAAATATAGATTTATAAAAACCTAATAGCTTTAAGATGGTAAAGTTCAATTTTCACCTTAATTTTTAAAAGCTCTCACAGATCTATATTTTCAACATTACTTTTTGGGTATTAAATAAAAACACAACACTGTACAACATTATTTTAACATTGTATACGTTAAAGTAAGGGTCCCATAGACAACCTCATAGCAGATGCTCAGCAATGCAAAGATTAAAATTTTTACGAGATGCCAGACATCATCACTCTTCCCCAAGGTCACACCACTAAAGCAAGCAACTCCCTTGAGTTACCACAAAATAAGAGGCATCTTGTACTATTTATGTGGATGTGGAAGGCTGTTTTCAAATTCCACTTACAAAAGATAAACACAATTCCCTCTTCAAACTCAACTGTGTTAATGTCCTCCAAGAAATCAGCAAGCATCACATCCATTACCACAGCTACATTTCACATATCCTCTACAGTTTTAAGCAAACCCACTCACTCTGGTATGAAGTGTGATATTCCCAGTCAGGCACAGGCAATACACTTTATCTTATTCTGGTTCCCAATAGCTATTTAATGTCTCCCTCTAAAATGCAGTATTTGGCTATGTCATCATTTGGATGCAGTCACCCCTGCAATGGATGAATAGGCCAAGGTCCTGTCAAGGTTATTTGTCACTGTAAATGCATTCAGTCTGGCCTGTCATAAAAGCAGAAAGATATGCAGTAAATTAATTAGGTAAGAAAGCAAGGTACAGCCCCTTCCTTCCACTAAAGTTTGTTTTGATATTTTAAAATAAGTGAAAATTATCTTTACAGAAACTCTAAATTAGCTAAGAGTTTTTCGGTAGATTTATCATCCATTTATCAAAATATCCTGATTCTAGTGCTCATTTTTCAGTCAGCAACCGATTTCCTCCCCTCTCCTTATTTGAAATAATTTTTCAGTTCATCTGAAATTTTTAATTTCTCCCAACTTTAATTTTTCCCTCCTTTGCTTTCTAAAACCTCTCCCCATTGAGATGACAGAAATTACAATTTATGCAGCCTGACGATGGGGGATCAACAACTGCAGTACTCACAATTTCTGGATGGGACTGCTACAAGGATCTTGCATTTTGTGCTCTGCAACAGACTGCTATGGCTGCCTTTGGACAGCAGAGTATTACGGTCAAACACAACTATGATGGAGTTCTGGTGATGTCATGCTAAGCAAACACAAATAAAAGAATATATTGCTTCTAAATGCTCTCAAAATACAATTCTGTTGTTAAAAGAACCAAGAGTTACTGGCTGTACAAAAGGGCAACCATTACATCCTCAAAACCTGCATTGCTATTCCATAGCCCTTGACTGCAGCATTATTTGTAATATCGTAACTTCAGCCCATGAGCATCTTTCTTTTAAGGTTAAGGTCTGAACCAACCCCTCCTTCCTAACTGAGATGGAATATGTATCCAGTATTCTTTTATTTGGTAACCTTTATGATTATTAAACACTTATACTCAGCAAAAAGAGATAAAGAATAGGACATCCCTTCTTATTTTCATATTACAGGTCCTTATTTTCAAACACAGGTTCAAGCCTATAACTATCCACTTTCCCACCAAGTACTATGGAGAGGTAAAAGTCTGATGGACTTATTTGTACAGTTCAATTTTGCTTTTCTTAAGACTGTTGTTAGACACTGTCATATTCTTTAAGATGTGCATTGCCTTTTCATGCCTAGAAGCACACTGTAATACTAATAACTTACCCCCCTCCCTCTCCAAAGGTATGAATAAAATTCAGGTTGTATTACAGAGTTTTAGTCATGCTCCTATTTCCTGAATTTCATCAAGACACAATATTGCATTCACTTCAACAAAGATTAATATTTCATTATAACAAGTTAAGTCTGGACAATCTTTATGTGCAAAAGTAATGATCAAAAGCATAATTGCCAAGTGGGGAAAATGAACTATCTTGAGGTTTTGAGATTCTATAAAGCGTATCTATGCAAAGTAAAATACTACAAACCCATATACAAACATACCTACTATGAAAGTAGTAAGTAGCTAGAGCTTCTTTATACAGATATTAATTTTAATCTGCAGGAATTCCATTTGATCCAAGCTCTGCCTTCTCTAGCAGTATGCACATCTTTAGGAACAAATTACATTAAAAAAAAAAAAAAAAAACCCTCAAACACCTAATCTTACTACTTTTTTATTTCAGATTAGAAGCAACCTAAACTTGCAGTGGAGAGAGCAAGAAAATGTTCGCCTTTTAAAACAGCCAGGGATAAGAACTGCAATTCATTCTTCTTGTACAGAGGAAAAGCATGGCTAACATTATTAAATATATTCTGAGGAAATCATATGTATACACATAGTCCAACAGTAACGAGACATTTCTTCACAGAGACCTGGATTACTAGTATACTAAAACCAGTATTTAACTACTAAAATGCGACTGACCTTCTCCTAAGGCACAGTAGTGACCATGCAGTCAAAGTCAAGAGAAATGTAGTGCAACTGGAAAAACGTTATAATATGTACACTCAGGACATGAGATACTTAGTATCTTAACAAAATGTGGAATCAGCATTTTATAACAGTGAATTTCAGAGTCTGACAGAAGACTTTGCTCACTTTAATGGTTCCCAAGTTAAGTCAAACTTCCCTCAATATGGAAGAAGCTAGCCTAGCAGCGAAAGAACTGCAAAAACTGTAAGAGCTGGTATGAAGAATTAATAATATCAATATGGAATGCTAATTAAAGGTCTATCCAAGCCCCTTAGTACCTAGACAAGAATGAAGGGTTTTCATCAATTTCTACAGCACTACTAACAGAGTACTAACCCTAAGCAAGACTGTTGGCTGTACAAAGAAAAAAGACTTTTTGATTTATCACAGTGGGGTGAACGAGACATGAAAACCTCCTTCTTGCCAGCTCATATCAAAGCAGGTTATTAGCTTCCCAAGTGAGAGAAATGCCCTGGATGTCATCTGAGATCATTAAACCCCCCTGATTAGTACTTAAGCTCCCCTGACAGGCAGCTGGGCTGTGGGGGAATTTGATGGGAGCCTTTCCCTCTAGCTAAGTATCATCTAATCAGACCTCTAATGCATCAAAACCCAAGAAATTATTTTCTTCTTATTAACTAACAAAACAACTATTAACAGAACTGTAAGTTATTAACATATAAATGTTGATAATCATTAGAAAGCTATCTTTATTTGGAAGGTACTTTTCATTTGCTATAGCTGTAGAATTGAATTATCACTGCTTTTCCAACCACTGGCCATGTGTCAAAATACGTTTTCTTTAACAGGGCTTATAAACAGACCAGAATCCCAAGGACACTCTTGAGTATCAAATCTGTACCTCTACCACAAATAAACACACTAACACAGGATATTCTTTGTGGATAAAAACATAACTAAAACTGGGAACAACAAATTTATTGCCAGAAACATTGACTTTGTGATCATATAAACCGACAAACAGATGTCACAACTACCACTGTGAAATTTCAATTTGCATAAGCAATAACAGTTAAATCAGGCAGTGACTTCCACTGTACTAGAAAAGCTGGAATTACAGCATTAAAAACCACACAAACATTTCTACATAGTAAGCTTCTGAAGGCATTCTTCCTGTATTATACATGAAAGCGCCTCTTTCTGTACAACCATCCTGAGTAAGATTTCTAAGATCAAGGGATTTTTAGACAGCTCCTTTCACATATTGCCTGTGTTATCCAACTCTCCCCCTCTCCCCAGCTACTACATCAACTGTGAAAGACATATCAAGAACACACTTCCTAAATATTTTTTTGCCTTCTTTCTGTATACTTGCCAGCAGCACAATGTCTAACCTTGGCATCTGCTATAAATTCTATTCAAACTTTGTTGTAAAGCCCTTGCTTTTAGTTATCCCTGCTCACATATCAAGCAACTTCCAAAAATATGCCACAAGCCCATTTCTCTCCTCTTTAATTTTTGCAAAAAATCACCCTGTACAAAACAGAAAAATATAAGTTTTGCACTTTTTCCTGGAGTGCATATACTCCTTATTTTTAGTGTTCAAATTTTTAGGGCTTTGTTTGTGCTATAACTAAATTTACTGAAAAAAAAGGCAAGCCAATTAATAAGTTTTTTACATTATTCTTACATTCCAAAAGTCAAGTAAGATATGACCCTATGAAGAAAATCCTCAGTATTTACAGAGGTCCAGTTCAAACTTATATTTGTGTAAAATACGAGAGACTGCTCAAGATGATATCTAACAACAACTTCTTTTAAAAAAAACACAACTACAAAGTTCACAAGCCAGTTCCAAAAGATGCTGCATGTCTCCCCCTGCCTGCGTGGCATACATTTTACAAGATCAAGTACAACTGCTCATTTCATGGTGCACAGAACTGGAAAAAGAAAAAATAAAACAAACCACTATATGACCACTTTGATTTTTAATTAAAAGCTAAACAGCTATTACAATACCTCTGTTCTCTCATAACTAGTTACTCACTAGAATTCCTACCCAGTGGAATATTAAATTCGATTTACAACATGGTGTTAAATTTGCTTTTGAGAAGTTCCTTCAAAGAGCTTCCTACATCAGCCTCTCTCATTCTTTCTGGAAGCAACCACTATTTAACTATGCATGTTAACTACTGAGATCTTGGAGCCTCTTTCCCTGCTCCACATCAGTGATTTAACGGGAATATGGGTCAGGATTAAGGGGGAGTAGGGGGAAAACACCAATATTTTTCAAAGAAAGCTCTAATGAACATAACAGCTAGGACCATCTATTTCAACTGGTATGCTAAAACATTGAACAGATGTCCACTAATCAGGTAGCTGGCTCCTGAAAAATCACCAAAATATACACAAAGCCCCTTAAACAGTCAGTTTAAATCCACATGCTGATGTCTGGCAACGGTACCAATACATTTACAATAGCAAGTTCCCCCTGTGTATTCAATACATACACACACAGTATTCCTAACTTGGACACCAACAGAAGTTCATGCTTTTTGCATGCTGCAGACTTGCAAGTATTCAGAAAACACGTGGGCAAGCCTATGTTCCCTTATGTACAGAAGAAATCATCTTTGACCCAAGTTCTCCTTGACTTACAGATCACTAAGAAAGTAGCTTTGCATGCCACTTAATTCTTATGCTCTTCTCTTAACAAATGACAAAGAAGAAAATTGGTACACAAGCAGGACAGCATGAATCTAAGGTATTAATTAATCTGACTCCACATGGTCATTCTTAAAATTTCTTCTGCTGTAGGTGTATTCCACAGCAACTACAGCCTTTGCTGTTCAAGTCATCCAGTACTGAGTTCCACTGCTCCTACTTAACTCCTTTGTGATGCTCTTCTACGGCTCAAAGTTACCCTGAGCTAGAACTGAATTTGTCCAGTGCATTCCTCCTACAAAAAACTGCCAAAAACAAACCAATGATTTTCAAAACCTAAAAGACAAGTTTTAACTAAACATCTGTGATAATAAATCACCTGAGAAAACACAGGTGACTGGTCCAACAAAAGCCTTTTTTCCCTGCCCACCTATTACCAGTCAATGAATGCCTTCTGGGCACAACTTCAGCCAAGTCAGTAGGTTTGCCAGCCTGTAAACTAGCTTAATCAATTCTAGTCTTTACAGATGACTAGTCCAAGTTTCTAGGACTTTGCTAGCTCTCTCTGCAGCTTCTGAACTTCATGTAAGCTATTGACTTTCTGCAGCATTTGCCAGGTACTATGTTGTGTCTGGGAACTCCTTTCTCACAAGCAGACCCATCTGCCCTGAGGAATGAAGCTGACTCTCTTCTTTCACCTGGCACCTCTGACCCACATGCTCTTAAGAAGGAATGGAAGCATAAAAGTAAAATGGAAAGAAAACTGAAACAGTTTTTCAAGCACAATTCATTATTTTCACAGGGATCACACTACCTCAACAAGGAAAAAGGCATCTGATCACAGGTACTATGCCTACCTTGATAGTCCTGCTACTAAAACTAAACCATGCTAATTTAAACAACACTTCAGAACTTTTTTCATCAATGATTTACCACAACAAAAAGCAAAAGGGAATGAAATGGACCAACTGTGCAGAAAAATCATGAGTAAGATGTTCCATCCCCTGAATTTCCTAGGTCCTGTGTGAGGAACACAGTTGTGTTTTCAACCTCACTAGAATGAGAAGAGCCCACAATACTAAGAAAACAATGGTACAAAGCACTCTACTTCAGGTTCAGCCCAATGTATTGGTGAAGGCACCAAAGTATTCCCGAGTACAGCCTGAAAGAATAAATGATAAAAAGCTAAAATACCAGGAACATAAAGACCAAGACTTTCTTGCAGTATGGCTTATTTTAATGAGAAAAAGGACAAAGTGAATCTGTACATGTCACAATCCTAAGAAACAGCTCATTTCTCAAATGCTACCACAGGAAATTACTGAGTTTTGAAATAATAAGGCAAATGCAACAAGCACAAATCAAAGAGAAGCTACCTAGTAAATACATTCACTACGATGGCAGAACCTTCTACAATGCCAATAGGTGAACAGCTATGAAAGTGTTTTGGGAACTTATCTCTGGACCTTAAGATCACATTACATTTCAGAAAAAAAAAACCTAAGCAAAGGATACTGTTCCAAATGGAGCAACCAAAAACTTACCAAAGAGCAAAGTTAGGAAGCAGGAGCCTTCGTAAATTCAGAGATCAGAATTACCTCTTGTATCTGTGCCCTGAGTTCAGCAGTAGCAGTCATTTTTCTCCTTCTTAGTAGCTGGTGCAGTTTTTGACTTTCAGCCTGGAAACAACACTGATATCACCAATGTTTTTAGCTGTTGCTCAGTAATGTTTACTCTGACCAAGGACTTTCTGAGTCTCATGCTCTGCGAGGGAGGAAGCACAGACAGGACACCTGACCCAAACAAGCCAAAGAGGTATTCCATACCACAACACATCATACCCAGTATATACACTGGGGGCAGTTACCCAGAAGGGCTAGATCGCTGCTTGGGTTGGGCTGGGTATTGGGTCAGTGGGTGGTGAGCGTCTGTATTCTCTTCCCTTGTTATTGCCCTTGTCATTATTATCATTGGTGGTAGCAGCAGTGGTTTCTGTTATACCTTAGTTACTGGACTGCTCTCATCTCAACCTGTAGGATTCTTTCGATTCTCCTCCCCACCCCTCTGGGAGCAGGGGGGGGAGGAAGGGGGGGGCGGAGTGAGCAAAGGGTGTGCAGCTGATTTGCTGACTGGGTTTAAACCACGACAACCTGTCACAGGCCATTAAATTTTATGTAGGAAAGATCTCCACCTCTGAAAAGTTAAAGCAAGACTTTCCAGTTTCAATTTAAACACGTCAAAGGATGGATGCAATGTTGTTTCCAAATGGCAGTTTGTTCAAGAAATTAATCATCTTCATTGTCAAAAACATACGTCTCACCTCGAGTGAGTTATCCAGCATCTGGTTTAGTGACTGATTCCTGTTATGTGCCTCTCTCCAAATGAAAATACGCATTACAACCTGCTGTCTTCCAGTATAGCAAAGGCATTTCTCATTTTTGTTTCCGATAAGCATTAAGTCACTAATTGCCAATCTTAAACTCATTTTTCTGGATCTTCTCTACAGCCACCCAGTTTCTCAACAACTCTGCAAGTAGATATTATGGTCATGGCTATATTTTAGAACCAAACTTCATTAAGACATAGCAAAGCAAAAATCATTTACATTTCAGCTCACTCTAACAGGCTACATACTTCACCATCTCTTGTCAATATGCAAGAAATACAGTGCACAAGCAGTTCAGACTTAGAGGTGTCACAGAAGACAGCCTCCTTGGAAATCTGTTATTTCAGACATCAGTGATTGGTAAGGCCTTAAACACTTATACAACCAGAGATATCAGAATACCCTGCAGTCACTTACATGGACCTGAAGAAGTTCCAGTAGTATCTTGAGCACACCAAGAAAAACCCAAAACAACTGAAAAACCCTCACATAAACATAGATTAAGAAGCCGCCGGCTCAGCTATGACTTCTGGAGCAGAAGCAGTATTTTCTGATCAGCACACTCAGTGGTACCATCTGCTGTAGCTCACCTGCTTCATTTAACACCTCTTACATAAGGTTGACAGAAACAAGCAGCTTATTTTGAGAAAAACAAACAGTGCATTAAATGTAATGCCAATTCCCTGGCTAACAACATTGTCAATATGCGATTCAATTATACCATAAAACCAGAACCACTTATCTGCTTAAAAACCAAAAGAAACAACGGAACATACACTTTTTTTTCTTTTTTCTTTTTTTTTTTTTTTTGGGGGGGGGGGGCAGAACACATTCCATCACAGAAGGTGCTGCCAGGTTTCATTTCACCTTGATGATACTGGACCCTAACAACTTCATTCACACAAATCACAGAAGACACATGTATCTTTTACAGCAACGTAAACATAGTGCGACTGCAACCTTCTGGCTGCTGCTTGCTTTTAACAACAGGGATATTGCTAATGCTAGAGAGGTATAAAAGTTCATCAAGCCCTCATGGCTGCAGCAGTGGTCCTTTACTTTTCCTCCACTGCTAATCCCTGATCTTTTTCAGAACTGTCTTATAAAAGATAAAAGCTACTGCATTTGGCAGCAAGACATTTATCACATTGTAAAAATCTCAGAAAAATTGTTCCATGATTGATATTGAAGTCTATAACAAAGGGAAGAATAACTGATGAGTCATAACAATTACACATTCAAGGAGCTTCTAAGTAGCCTTGCTTCACATAGAGCTGTTCCACTGGGTATTAACACCCAGTAGATTTTCAGCTTCAATTTACTCCCAGGGAACAAGCACAGACCTTTTGCCTAAACCTTTATCCTTTAAAGACATTCCAAAAGGAAGGTCAAACTGGAATAAACTGGAATAGCAGCCTTCGCTTTTGTTTTTGCTTATTTTGGTTACCAATCCAGTAATTTCATGTTTCATAATGCATGGAGTTCTTTTATTATGCTGAGGATGCAACACTGAAAAGAGAGGACCTGTTTTACACGCATCTTCTTAACTGCAGCTAATAGCTGTATTTCCCGACACAGCAGCACAGGATTTACAAGAACACTGTACACTTGCCAAGCCCTTCCTGGACACTTAAGACGCTGCCAATCCATGTCTACAAAATTCAGGTAATAATGCACTCTTTAAATAACAATTCTGTCTTCACAAAAAAAAAAAACAAAAAAAAACAAAACAAAAAAAAACCCCAAAAAAACAACTAATCTCACAGTCTGTCTCTGCTTTCTCCAGCTTCCCCTCCTCCCTGGTAGAGCATGAGATGCAAAAAAACCTTGGTCAGAGTAAACATTACTTAGCATCAACTAAAAACATCGGTGTTATCAGCGTTGTTCGTTGTTCGCAGGCTGACATTCAAAAACACAGCACGGTACCAGATACTAAGAAGGAGCAAAATGACTGCTACAGCTAAAACCTGGACAGTATCCACCCTTTATTCCATACCATTCACGTCATGCTCAGATCCCACATTTTTCAATATACCATCACTCTTGTCTCATACATATATATTAGCTATAGATATGCACACAAACACACACAAAGAGAGAGATATCATTCCTCAGTGCATGGACCAATCCTTATAAAGCTGCTGAGTTCATCTGGTCCATTTATGTCTGGCTCCATCTCTTGCAACAGTCTTTCAGAGCAGGAGAGACGGTGCGCAGTGTTGGACTGCTGCCTGCTGATGATACTGTGGAACTAGTCTGGTCATTGCTGAGTTTGTCTGGCTTCGTCAAAGTTCATTCTTTGTTGGGTTGATGGTCGGGGAAATCAAGGCCAGTCGCTAGTGACCTGATATCTAGTTGGTGGGCTATAAAAGTGCTATATAGCAGGCAACAGCATACAGTTCAGTTCATTGGCTATTTTCCCCTAAATCAAATCCCCTTGAGGTAAGCATTGGACTTCCTCACCTTCCCGCATTACCCACCAAGTATATCTGGGTCCCTGAGCAAAAGCAATCCCACAAGTGGGTTTGCCTTTACCAGAAGCAGGAATAACCCAGACTGTCTTCCCCAGTGAATTCTTTACATGCACCACAGGAACTTTACCCCCTTCTACAGTATGTAAAAGCACTGACTGGGCTGGACCAGCCCTGTTGGCAGATCCTCTGGTGTTGACCAACAAAATGGCTTTTGGTAAATGTGTATCCCAGTGTTTGAAAGTCCCACCACCCACTGCTCTCAGTGTAGTTTTTAATAACCCATTGTACTGTTTGATTTTCCCAGAGGCTGGTGCATGGTAGGGGATGTGATACACCCACTCAATGCCATGTTCTTTGGCCCAAGTTCTTTGTGATATACCCACTCAATGCCATGTTCTTTGGCTGCCTCTGACTGCAGTTCATATTAAAGTTCTAGCATGTCTCGTACGGCAGCACTCAATGGTGGTGTGACTTCACTCAGGACGCAACAATCTACTGATAAGTCTTCCACTCTCCATTAGACTTTCGCACTGGCCATATGGGGCCATTAAAGGGTTAGAAGGACCTACTGATAGCTCCTTGGCTCTCCATAGATCTCCATCTCACGGATCAGCATATGGATGGGAATCAGGGAGTCTCAGGTAAGGTGTTGTGGTCACGATTGGCACTTGTTTTATTTCGACCTTCAGCAACGCCACAACAGAAGGATCCTCTGAGAGACCAGGAAAGGTGGACAGCTGCTCAATTTCCTCTGTCTCCAAAGGAGCAACACAAAAAGCCCATCAGTACCCTTTTGGGTCTTTGAAGTAACCTCCCCTCAAGTAGTCTATGCCAAGGATGCATGGAGCCCCTGGACCAGTCACAATGGGGTGCTTTTGCCACTTCCTCCCAGTCAGGCTGATTTGAGCCTCCAGTACAGTCAACTCATGGGATCCTCCTGTTGTTCCAGAAATATAAATAGGTTCTAAACCTTGACAACTTGATGGCATCAGAGTACACTGTGCACTGGTATCTACTAGAGCCTGATGTTCCAGGCCATCTGATCCACACAGTCCAGTAAATCCGATGGTCCCCTACTTCCACCTGTCTGTAGGTAGAGCCCCTCGAACAGCCATCACAATTGTTAGGCACTTATGTCTTGCTGATAGGGATTAGTCTTCTCAGGAGCTGGAGTAAAATCAGCTCTTCTACTTCATCTGGGAACCTGCTCACCAGAGACTGAAGCCACAGCTTTCATGCAATGATTATCCTTGACCTTTGTTCTCCTCACCAATTCATGCACCCGCTCCTCCAGAGCTGAGGTATGTTTTCCATCCCACTTTCTCATGTCCTCTCCTTGATCCCATGGGTATAACAATAGGGTGGCCTACAGCATGTACCTCCTGTATCTTCTCTCTTGAGCAGTAGGATGCCTTTTATTAATAGCTGAGACAAGGGTTGGTACATGTGGGGAGCTGGATATATCAGATAGATTGTCTCTCAATTGTCTGAGCTCCTGCAACAGTTTTTCCACAGCTGAAATGACGGAAGGGGTGAGACTGTCTTCTAACTCAGAGTTGACGAATCATTTCAGCCACTGTTGGTGGTGCTACATCATGTCAGGTTATTGATGCCTAGAAGCGGGCATATGATGATGGTGCATTCTGTGTAAATTTCTGCCACATGGGTGGCGTACATTCAATTTCATCTGGATCTACAGATGCATTCCCAGCATCCAGCCTGCGATAGGTCATCTCTACAATGGCTGTTATCCTATGCAAATTAGGATAATCATGTCAATCTAGATATTTGCGTCAAATCTCACCATTGTTATTCCAGGGCCATTTCTTTGAAAGCAACACACAAAGATGCTCTGTCCCAGGTAGCTTCTCAATTTGCTCCACAGAAAAATGAGGTGCCAGTATCTTAACACCTGCTCAGCTGTGGTAATAAGCCAATATATGTTTTTTATCCTATATTCTTTATGGCATATGCAGTAGTTAAACAGAATCAGTCTTTCAATATTAGAGCAATTTCAAAATTAGAACAATTTAGGAACAACAATGCATGTCCTTTTAAATGAGTCTTAAGATATTTCTTAACTTAGAAAAATACCATCATGTAATTAGAAAAATGTTAAATTACTAGATGTTATGATCCACAAAAAAACACCAAAACCCATACATACTCCCAGGAACTAAATTCGAATCACTTGCCACCTGTCAGGCATAACCTGACAAGCTGTTAGCTTGCAATTTGAAGGCTTGCATTTGCTCAGTGGCTGACCCGCTCCACATCACAGTGTCTTAGCATGAAAAATGTCTTTCAAGCTCAGCTGCCTTCTAAGTAACATCCATCATCAGAAGAAACAGATTATTCCCTTTACAGGCAGCTACTTTGCCAAATTCTTCTGGCTCTGTTCCATCAGTCACTCCCATACCACCCTGGGGAAAAGCAAACCCCAGCTCTGCATCTCACTCTTTCTGAAGCGCTGAATGAAAAGCAATTACCGTTTGATGCCATTTATAAGGAAACTGAGGCGGAAAGACAGCTCCATCATTTACCAGCCTCCTGCTTGCTGCACCAATCAGTAGTTCACAGAGGGGAGATAAAGGCAGAAGGTGAACTTAAAACAGGAGGAGAGTTGAGTAGGGAATATACCACAAATATGTTTTGCGTAACACAGAACCATAAACAAACCCACACACAGCAGGCTGCCCTTTGGAATCCCTTCTGAAAATACATGCATACACACTTGTCCCTGACACAAAACACAGTAAGGATTATTACTTGCTGTTCCAGAACAAGATGGCCTAATAAGGCTGTTTTGGTTTCCACTAAGACTTCCTCTCCACAGTTAGTTTGCTCTCAAGTATTATAAATAGGATTTCTTTCAAATCAAAGCATCTGCTCTTCCATTCTCAGCACAATGAATAAATTGTGGAGGAGACCTATTTGCTATCAAAAACCAAAACCAAAACACCCCAAATGTGGCCTTTGTCTACCAATTACTGCCCTGCAGACCCTGCAAAAGGGTCTGTCAGGTTAAACCTACACTCAGCTGTCGCGCAAGCTCAGCTCAGAAGGCTGTAGAATGCTGCTACAAACAAATCACAAACACAGCATGACTCTGCACCACAATCAACAGGCATTAAAAGCTAGATGCATTTCAAGAATGCTAGTTCCTTCCCCTCTTTCTTCCCCTCCAAGGAAAGGGGAGGGTAAGAGAGATCATAGGATTATCAGCTCATTGTTCAAGTCCAGGTGAGAAAATGAGGTATCTGGAAGAGCCTTTATAGCCTTTTCTGACTAGACATGTGAGAGGTTAAGGAGGGAGATTACAGCCACCACTTCCCTGTGCCTGTCTGTGCTTAAAACAGTGCAGTCACTGTCTGAGGAGCAACACAGCCAGATGGGCTCTGTACTTCTCACCTTTCTTTTACACTCCAGCTTATAGTAAATTCAGGATGACTAGATTCCATATGCTGTTTTGCTCCAATCTGGCTTTCTGAGTGACATACACCATTAATGTGCTTAGTGAAAACCTGACGAGAAATATGATCAACCATCTGTAAACTGAAGGACTATTCACATCATCTATCACTGCAAAACACACACAGCTAAACTTCTGTCCCTCCTTTTGAAATATATGCTCACAGACATACCTGACTACATCTTAAAATGTTATTATTCTTTACTGCCAACTGCAAACCTACTGTGCCAGCAGAAAACAGAAGTCCCACAAGTTCAAGGGATTCTCGACACCTTCACACCAAGTGTGAAACCTAAAGCAACCACGAGAGATACATTGTGCTGTATTTCACAGGCACATAGCCAAAAGCAACTCAGCAACACTGTGTGGGTTTTTGAGGAAGCAAGGGACTACCTTTAATCCCTGTCCATCCCCAAAACAAGGTGCTTTCAGCATCCAGTTCTTATCTGGAAGCCAGACAATGGTCAAGGAATCAGCTGGTACAATCCTGACACAGTCCTTCAGGCTCCCCTCTTCACTGAGGAGGGAACATCCCACTCTGCCCAGGAGTCCAGTACACCTATAGCAGCTACAGCAGCAACCCCTGCCAACACTGTACATGCAGAAGGAGCTCAAGGCACTGAAGAACTCACAAGCAGCTTCTCCAGAGAACCTTTCCCCAAACAGCAGGTGCAGATATCACCAGAACGCTGCAGCCAGGGCAAATGGGCACCACTAGACTGGCGCTTTCTTAACAAAGTCCTCTGCTGAAGATCTGATCCCAACCTTCACCTTCTCTACAAAAAGCACCAATTTTTAGACAATGCTGTCCTCTTTTTCCCACTGCAGAAAAGATGGTAGAACCACTAAGTCTGGTTCTTTCATTTCCATCCCCTTTCAAAACAAAGAAGTTCAGTATTTCCAACACAAAGAGGACCTTTTCTTGTCAGGTGCCTTCACAGCCCTTCCGTGGTTACACCAGCAGTGGTCTTGTGTCTTTCCACCTTTAACCATGGTGGCAGATCAGTCAGTATGCCACAAAGTGCTTTCTCCCACCCCATTCCTCCCATGACAGGTGGCTATCATGTGCATCCCATGAATCTTTAAATCAGAGTGAAATAATGGCTCAAACCCTCAATCAGAAAGCAGCTTCTTCCCTGGAAACTGCGTGCATTATCGGCAAACCCCAGGTAGTAAAAGGGGAAGGAAAAAAGCTGGAGGAGAGGAGGGTGAGCAGAGGGACAGAAACCTCAAGTGTAACAAAAGAGGGGATGTTGTCCTAGCTGCCTGACCATTACTGACTAGGAACTACAGTTCAAACGAATTCTTTTTTCTTTTCTACAAAGAACTGTTTTATTTACAGAAAATTAGTTGCCTTTGAATTTATGACAAATTGCAAGATGAAAGTTATGTTTACTTATAAGTTAAATTATCCAAAATCACAGAGAGTCCATTAACTATTGGATTTTGACACAAAAACCTATTGTCAACCCTTGCCCAAGCTCACCAGACTCGGTCTATGTTAATTTAATTGCTCCCAAATTAAATTCCACTCTAAATGGGGCTAATCACGCTGCTTCAGACTAATTACTACCTTGGTTCCCAAGGTTTTTTTTCCCCCTAAAGAGATTAAAACTGAGAATTTATTCACCAACAGTTTGAGTCTCCAGTTGTCTGGCAGGTCCACTGAATGAACCCTTCTATCATGCTAATACAGTTACAGCAGAAAATTCAAGGCTGAGTCAGCCTTGCTTTTCCCGCATTTGTTCTGCGGTCAGGTTACACTACTTGAGGCTGTTAACTTTACTAACCAATGTATTGAAGTCATTACCTATTGGTATTTTTCCTTTGTGAAAAGTAAGATAAATCTTCTCCAAATCTAAAGGAAGAATATACAGTAACCTGTAAAGGGATATTTAGGTTCCAAACAGAGGTGCACCAGCACTCATGCCCATTGTGTCAAGAAGTATTGCCTACTCCAGAGTTTTGTACAACCAAAAAAACCCATCAAGTAATCACATTCATTAGGCTAGTCAGATGTTTATCACTTTGACCATAAGCATGCTGTAGCAGACCAAAGGATGAACATAACTCATATATGGTACAGTGAAGGCTTCTCTTGTGGTAAGACCATCTGGATCTGTAGCAGCAACAGGAAAATTATTTTGTCTCTCATTCCATACAGGCTCCACTATTTTTGCTTCTCACCTTAGATAAATTCTACCAGTAATTTGTAAAAATGAAAAATTCACTTGAAAAAACTTGGCTTTATTATACCCTTAAGTAAGAGTTTTTTTCCTTTCCAATTTAGATATAATAAGCATCCACTACTACTGCTTAAATTAATCCTAAAGGCAGAAGGGAAGAGGGGAAGCAAATAAAATCTTGCATTAATCCCACAGGTGGGGTTAAAGATGCCAAGACAGAGCTTCAGATTATTGCCACTTATAGCATATTAGTCTTGCACTATGGAACCATAAGATCACATTGGCAGACCAGGCTTTGTTCAATAAATAAATAAATAAACATTCACAAGGCAGTTTTTCATTAGATATTTGGCACGCTAGTGAGAGTAATGGGAAAATACAGATAAAAATAACAAGTTTCCCTGTCATCCCTTCTCTTCTTTACCAATAAATAAGACACCTGAACAGTGCCCACCCTAGCTAAACAAATCTAACAATCTTCACAATGCAAGTACTAACATTTAGGAGTTTATTCTTAGGCAGAAAGGCAACAGAAAAAGATTGACAAATAAGTGAAGCTCATACAGGCTCCTTTTACACAAAGGCTGACTGTCCCATGTGACAAGCGCAAGCAGAAAGGGCCCATTTATATTTCTCTGTTACTAACAATCACAGCTGAAATGTGTCTTTAGGAGCCTGATCTGAAGTTCAGAAGACTTTCAATACTCTGCTCATTCTGCAAAACTCCCATTTCTGGGTTCTCTTTAATGCAACAGACCATCTTAATCTGATGCTAGGGAACACCAGGGTGGGGGCTGAAGACACAGTGAATGCTGCCTTGAAACACCACCTCTTTGCCGACAAAAATTAGCTTTATATATACCCAAAAAAAGAAAAAAATTAACACCACAAAAAAACAAAACAAAACAAAAACCCACACCACCAAAACAACTTGAGCAATCCCAACTTCTGTTTACAGAAGACTTCCATTAAGCTCACATCTTGTGGCATATCATCAGAGCATCTATTTTTATTTTATTTCTGATAAATATTTTTATTGAGAAACTTCAGCATCAGCTACGATACTTCATACATGCCAGACTGTAACTCCCCACTCAGACTCTGACAGCATGGCCCTTGGTGTTTAATACTGCTCATGATACTGTACATGAACACATCCTCCCTTCCCATGCTCTTTTATTTAATCACAAATCTGTTATATGAAATTAAACTGTATTCTTACAACATAAGCCATACAAATTAAAATCCCTTTCATATTGAGAGAATGATTAAAGGTGTTTGTAAGCAACACAGCTAATCAAACAAAAATACCAGGGCACTTACCTATTTGCATATCTGTAGCACATAAAGTGGTTGCCTGGTTCTGAAAGGAATGTCCCCTCCCCAAATCCCAGCACTACAGCCTGAAATTTAAACTAACCCAAATCAAAGGGCAAATCTTAACCACAAAGCCCTGCTAATTTCAAAATCCATCTGACGAGGCCACTGACATTGGCTTCTTATGCCAGTAGTATGCAACAACCTCAATGGGAATGGAACAAGCTGAACAAGTACAACAGAAGTTAGGAAAGCACTCTACTTTCTTAAGATAACACCACCAATAAAAAAGCTTGATTTCTGTTTTCTCTCACAGCACTAATGATAACATCATTCTCAACAGACGTATCAACTAAAGCAGCAACAACTGCATCTGTACATTCTGTGATCTAATCCAGTTGAGCACTGAAATAAAAGTAAAGCAACAGATAAACAGTATGCAAAAGTGAGATAAAGAATATCCAAGAAGTCACATTGAGAAATCATAAATTATTGACAGCATTTGACATTAAGTCTGAAGACATGTACTGGTTAGAAAGATCTTCACCACATTGGTCTATGATGAAGTTTAGCTTCCTCTATTCCTCAATTATTATGGTTTCATCTGCCATGAAGAGACAAAAGAAAGCATTCAGTTGGAAAAAGGACTGTGAGCATACAGACTTTCTCCTGTGTAAACAGCACACTGAAAACTCATGTTATATTTCTGATCCAGCAACAAATACAGATTAACTCAATCTACATCGGTAACCAATATAACAGATTGCCTGTTAGTCTTACTAAACACCCTTATATGATCAGTATATATATATATATATGACCCTTATATTCAGTAAACCAAACATTTATGATACCAAAACAGGATTATTGCTGAATCTGTTCTAAGTGGCTCCCTCCTCTCTACCTGTCTTCCATCTCACCTCAAAGGAATCTGTTAAAAAGCTCAAAAACCATAATCTTTCGTTCAAACTCTTCATAACTCATGAAACTACTTCAGGATCTTCAATCCATGCTTGCATATGTTACTAATACTTTGGACATCATATTTATGCACCCTAACGCTTAGCCAGACATGAACCAAGAGATGATCTGTAGTACAGCTGATCCTTTGCATTTAAACCTCTAGAGGAAAAAGCTGCTGGTACCAAGGACTAATTAACTCTCAAGGGTTGAAAGCATGTAAGAATTCTCTGGGACACAAACCCACTACATCTCTCCCAAAAACATAACAGGTTCTTACAAGCCCTTACTGAAAATCACTAAAATGCCTTCTCTGGGCAATTTAAACATGTCTAGTATAGGGCTTTGCACATGTCTACCATCTGCATAAGGGACTGAAGGATCTCACCAAATGCATTAGCAATTTATATTCCCACATATTCCACATAATTTAAAAATAAGTTTTAATGGGCAGAGACATTTCCTCCGAAGATACCAAATGTGAATAAATAAAACAGAAAAGAGGATTTTCAGTGGTCTGCAGAGGTTCATACTGAAAAAAAATGTATCAGCATCCACAGACATGCATGAAACTAAATGTTTTTCAATGCATAAAGTAGCTTGTTCACCCCAGAATTCAGCTGGCGCAGAACAGCTCAGTAGCAGTTGCCCTGCAGGCTTACACACAGGAATAAGGTCCAAAGGTCATTTTTCAGACTTGTCACCGGAACTTGTAGACTCTGACACCCTGAACTCAACATCCAAGAGAAGCCCTTCATCTTTTTATCACTTTCAAAAATCAGTATTTTTGGAATCCAGCCAGTGCAGTCATGCAAAGACTTAACACTGACAATTAATTATTTGCTAATCATGCCTCAGTTTATAGATGAATACCACCAGAAATACTTCATTTATTCTTTTAGTTCACATTAGATGTTCATTGTTACAATTACAAAAATCTAACACAGTTCTAGAAGACCATCTCTAATTGCCAAAGACTTTAAAAACAGCTCCATTTTGTATTTCAATATAAAGAGATCATTCCACAATCACCATGATATTCAGAGGTGCTTTGTAAATGAGAAAGCAGTTCTGAACTCCATAAGGCGAAAGTTAAATAATTTAGTATCTAAATACCCATCATAGCTTAATGAAAACTTATCACCGTCTTCCCATTTAAAAGAAGTCAGATCCAGAGACCATTCATAACTGTAGGATTTTTCCACTGATTTTTATGGACAGTGATCAGTGAATTAATTTTCTTGACAAAATGCTAGATTTCAAAGCTGTCCCTCACCACAGAACCACCTGTGTTTTCAGAACAGCCAAAAACCTGTACATTTCATTTATACATGTACTCAGGCAATCAAAAAACCAAAATATTTCATAATGAACAAGACTAGTTTTATGTAAGCACCAGTATCATTTTACTTCCAGGCTTGCTTATGTTTAAAGAGTTCTAAAACTTAAATATATGCAATATACGAAGTTAAAACATTTACATCCCAGTTGACAACGAACTCATGTTAAATTATTAAAGAACAATGGAATAGCTGATGCTCCTATCAGCACTGGTTAGGACTGGATATATTACCAAATATATGTAGCTAGTTTTTTACTGGGTCATAACTAATGATTACTGCCATACACTGTACTTCATGTCTCCATAACACTGGCTGCCATCAGCATCTATTAGTAGAAAGCTGCAATATAAACATTTATAAAGTAGCCACAATACACTAGCTTAACCACTAATGCATGTAATTGCTAATACAGAGCCATATGCTAAAATTTCATCTCTCTTCATATTTAACTTTTACAGCCTAGGCAAATCAGACAATTATATAGCCCACAGTCTTCTGAAATTGCTTACTGAACGGAAAAATGGAATCAGCTGCCAGTTCAATTGTTTTTACAACATTTTAAATAAAACAAAGGAGGCCTATTGCCCCGACTTGTGAAAGAGCTCTAATGAATGCCAATTATAAGACCAATTAGGGGATCAAATATAACATCAGAGTGCTCTCTGTAAGATATTAGCTCAATGACTGGTTTTTTTATAAGCTCATTAGCCATGGGTGTTGAACAAGAAGCAGATGATCCAGAAACAATGATTCTCCAAAAATGTTTACTGTCAAATCCCATTAATAATTTAATCCCCAGAAACAATACAAGGAGAAGAAAAGGGAAAAGGGAAAAGGGAAAAGGGAAAAGGGAAAAGGGAAAAGGGAAAAGGGAAAAGGGAAAAGGGAAAAGG